>PITA01015184.1:0-50998 GCA_004023965.1 Spilogale gracilis | reverse complement strand
GAAGAAGAAAAGCAAAGCTGGGGGCATCTCATTACCTGACTTCAGGCTTTATTACAAAGCTGTGATTACCAAGACAGCATGGTACTGGCACAAAAACAGAGAAATAGACCAATGGAACAGAGTGGAGAGTCCACATATGGACCCACAAATCTATGGTCAAATCATCTTTGACAAAGCAGGAAAAAATATCCAGTGGAAAGAATACAGTCTCTTCAATAAATGGTGCTGGGAAAATTGGACAGCTACATATAGAAGAATGAAACTAGACCATTCTCTTACACCACACACAAAGACAAACTCGAAACAGATGAAAGACCTCAACATGAGGCAGGAATCCATCAAAATCCTGGAAAAGAACATAGGCAGTAACCTGTTTGACATCGGCCACAGCAACTTCTTTCAAGACACGTCTCCAAAGGCAAAGGAGACAAAAGCAAAAATAAACTTTTGGGACTTCATCAAAATAAAAAGCTTCTGTACAGCAAAGGAAACAGTCAACAAAACAAAAGAGGCAACCCACAGAATGGGAGAAGATATTTGCAAATGACACTACAGACAAAGGGCTGGTATCCAAGATCTATAAAGAACTACTCAAACTCAACATCCAAAAAGAAGATGAACACATCAAAAAATGGGCAAAAGACATGAAGAGGCACTTCTCCATAGAAGATATACAAATGGCTAATAGATACATGAAAAAATGTTCAGCATCACTAACTATCAGGGAAATTCAAATCAAAACCACACTGAGATACCACCTTACACCAGTCAGAATGGCCAAAATTAACAAGTCAGGAAACAATAAGTGTTGGAGAGGCTGTGGAGGAAGGGGAACCCTCTTACACTGTTGGTGGGAATGTAAACTGGTGCAGCCGCTTTGGAAAACAGTGTGGAGATTCCTTAAAAAATTAAAAATAGAGCTACCCTATGACCCTGCAATTGCACTACTGGGCATTTACCCCAAAGATACAGATGCAGTGAAAAGAAGGGCCATATGTACCCCAGTTTTCATTGCAACAATGGCCACAATCGCCAAAGATTGGAAAGAACTTTCTCTTGGAAAGAACCAAGGTGCCCATCAAAAGATGAATGGATAAAGAAGATGTAGTACATATATACAATGGAATACTATGCATTCATCAGAAAGGATGAATATCCAACTTTTGTAGCAATATGGACTGGACTGGAAGAGATTATGCTGAGTGAAATAATCCAAGTAGAAAAAGTCAAGTTTCACATGGTTTTACTTACTTGCAGTGCATGAGGGGTAACCTGGAGGACAGTGGGAGAAGGAAAGTAAATGGGAAGTAGGGTAATCCAGGGAGAGAAACAAAACAACAGAGACTTTAGACACAGAAACAAACTGAGGGACTTGGAGGGAGGGGGGTGGAGGGATGGGAGAGCCTGGTGGTGGGTACTGGGTGCACATATTTGTGTGGAGCACTGGTTGTGGGGAACGGGGAATGAATCTTGGAACACTGGAAAAAAAAAAAAAAACTTAAGTAACAATAAAAAAAAAAAAAGGAGAGAAATCCAAGTTCTCTTCTTTCAAGACCAGTGTACATTCAGTAAGCTCAGAATTTTTTTTTAAAGATTTTATTTATTTGACAGAGAGAAACACAGCCAGAGAGGGAACACAAGCAGGAGGAGTGAGAGAGGGAGAAGCAGGCTTCCCGCCGAGCACGCAGCCCAGTATGGGGCTCAATCCTGGGTCTCCGGGATCTTCACCTGAGTGGAAGGCAGTGGCTAAGCCACCCAGGAGTCCCACTCAGAAATTTTTAAAATGCTAAACTCTACTTAAAATATACATGTAAGTGATTTTTTTCCTTTTTATATCTTATTTATTTGATTTGATCATATTCTGCTTACTATTTTTATATTAAAAAATATTCTGTGTCAGACAGTTGGTTGAGAGTACAATGTTTGGTTTTGGTTCAGGCTGTGATCTCTGGGTCATGAGATCAAGCCCTATGCCTTGCACCCCATGCCCCGCACTAGATATGGAATCTGCTTGAGATTCTCTCTCAATCTCCCCCTGGCCCTCGCATGCATTTTCTCTCTCTCTTTTTCAATAAATAAGTAAATAAATATTTTAAAAATATATTTTGTGTTCACTAGAGACATTGACTTATAATTTTGCTTTCTTGTACTGCCTATCAACTTTCTATATCAAAGCTGTGCTAGTCTCATAAAATGAGCTAAAAATTTTTCCTCATTTATATTTTCTGGGATTTGTATGAATTGGTATTCTTTCTTTCTTAAAAGTTTGAAAAGGTTCACCAGTGAAATTATGAGAGCCTAAACTATTCATTCTGAGATTTTTATTACAGGTTCAATTATTAGCCATAGAACTATTCATATTTTCTATCTCTTTTTATATCATCTTTGCCAAACTATTACTTTTCAAAGTCTTTATCCATTTCATTTATGTTTTCAAATTTATTAGCTGTAGTAATGACCCATTTTTTATTTCTGATTTTGGTAATTTTATTATCATTATTCCTTGCCTGGCATTTATCAATTTTATTATCTTACCAATAAAAACAAATTTTGTAAGCTTTATTCCATTGTATTTTATTTTGTTAAATTCTGATTTTTTTCCACTTCCTTCCTCCTTTCATTTGATTTAATATTCTGACATTTTCTTCTTCAAATGGAAATTTAGATTATTAATTTTAATAGCCTCTAATACTATAGTCATAAGAGACTCTTAATCTCTGGATACAAGTATGTAAGTGATTTTTTTTTTAAGATTTTATTTATTTCACAGAGAGAGACACAGCTAGAGACGGAACACAGGCAGTGGGAGGGAGAGAGGGAGAAGCAGGCTTCCTGCTGAACAGGCAGTCGGATGCAGGGCTCGATCCTGGGACTCCAGGATCGTGACCTGAGCTGAAGGCAGAGGTTTAACCAGTGAACCACCCAGGGACTCCTATAAGTGATTTTTAAAAAGAATTCATGCAGGGGGCCTGGGTGGCTCAGTTGGTTAAGCAACTGCCTCCTGCTCAGGGCATGATCCTGGAGACCCGGGATGGAGCCCCACATCGGGCTCCCTGCTCAGCAGGAAGCCTGCTTCTCCCTTTCTCACTTTCCCTGCTTGTGTTCCCTCTCTAGCTGTGTTTCTCCCTGTCAAATAAATAAATAAAAAATCTTAAAAAAAGAGAAAGTCTGATATTTGAACAAATGCAGAAAAGATAAAAATCACTTGGCAGAGTGTCACTCTTATACAAATATATTTGAATACAAGTAAATATGCTATTGTTCTGTGATGTTTCTGTGAGTATATAATAATGCTGACAAAGATGATACATTTGAATTATGCAGTCGTATAAAGTGGTGAATGTAGACCAAAACAAGATCTAACAAAAGATGTTGAGGAGAGCTGAAAAGTTTCAAATTCAAGAAGTATATGGAAGTTATATAAGTTTGAATAAATAAAAATTGTTAAGAATAACCCAATTTACCATAGTGGGCAATAAAAGAATGAATACATGGAAAAATTAATATCATGTGATTACACATAAATCAAGGGGAAAACCAGCATTTGGGATAAGAAATGTTGAAGGATTGTATAATTTTGATTGTAAAATAACATGACAATGTTTGTTTAATTCCATGTGATGATTTTGTTTCAGCCCCACCAAATTTATTTCAGTACATCTAATACACTCTTTCTCTCCTGTAATTCATAACAGTAAATCAAAAATTTTCATATTGAATGGCTTTTTGAGAGGAAAAGTAATTAAATCTTTTCTTGTAAGTAACTTTCCAAATCTGCAATGTATTAATTGTGATGTCATGATTATGGCCAATTTTCAAGAAGTTATGGTTATGTGCCAGAAAAACTACATTAGTTAGTTAATTAAACATTCTGTTAGCACGATAATATTTCATGGCCTCCATATTTTCAAATGATATGTCCATTATTGTTTCAGTGTGTTGAATGTAGTATACATATTTTATGTTTTTATGGATACTTTTTTTTTCCATTAAAATTTCAATGCCTATGTCTGAGATGAAAGGGATCTAAGTCGGTTGCTTAAAACATAAAATAAACCTAAAACACTGGATCCTGATTTTATTGTAGATGTGAATACAAATGTACTAAAGACAAGACAGTTCACAAGTATAGTGATTTGCACGTTTAAAGAGCTGAAATGAAGAATGACAATGAATATCTAACGAGTTAACTAGCGACCTGATGATTCTTAGTTTGGTTTCCATTATGAAGTATCACCAAATGGTATTATTTAGTTATTGATTGAATCACATTATGTTCAACAGAAGCACAGTAACCACTATGAAAAACCAATAAGGATGTTCCGAAACAAGTACTTTGTGAAATTTATAAGTGTTGTCCACAAAGATAAAAGAGTTCAGACCACAAAGATGTAATTAAGAGGTGCAATATGTGTGGGAAAAACAGGATGCTTTATCTTGGTACTGGGGTTCTTATAATTCCAGTTAAAATATTGATAATGATATGCAAACAAAGAAAGTAGAAGCCATAAATACAGAGAACAAAAGTGAGGGTTGCCGGAGGGAAGAGGGGTAGGGAGATGGATAAAATGAGTGAAATGGAGGGGAGATACAGACTTCTAGTTAAGGAGTGAATAGATAATTAGGAATAAAGGTACAGCATAAGAAATATAGTCAATGGTATTTTAATAGTATTGCATGGTGGAGTCCTGGGTGGCTCAGTGGGTTAAGCATCTACCTTCAGCTCATGTCATGATCTCCAGGACCTGGGATCAAACCCCAAAGCCAACTCCCTCCTCAGAGGAGAATATGCTCCTTCTTCTCCCTCTCTCTCTGTCTCTCTACCAACTTGTGCTCTCTCTCTCTCTCTCAATTAAATACATAAAATCTTAAAAAAAAAAAAAGTGCTGCATTGTCACAGATGGTAGTTACAGTTGTGGTGAACATACCATGACCTATGGAGTTAATGAATCACTGTATTGATTCACTGTATTGATTGTTACACTGAAACCAGGGTAACATTATGTTTCAACTACATTAAAAAAAAAAAAAGCAACAATAGGAAATTTATCTAGTTAAACAAAATATATCAATGACTTCTAATATTGAAAAACAATAGCATGGTCTTTATGCAGGATAATAGATGCCCTTTTTACAACAGGATAGAAATACTGACAAACTAGTGTACAAATCAATACTTAGCCTCTATGTATTATGTATTCAAAAAAGATTTTTCTTTGCTAAACTAAAAATTATTTTGTGAGTTTTGATGATCACTAGAAAAGATAAATAATATCTGCATGCTGATCCATCTTTAATCCATTCAAAGAGAATGTGGAGATTAAAAATAACTGTAAATTTGATTCAGTACTGAAGTAAATTTGGGTAACTTTAGTATGAATCAACTGCTTTATATAATTTTTCAACAACCAAACACACACAAAAAATGGGCAGGAACTAAAAGACTTGTCGTTTCCATTCTAAGTTTAACTGGATTAAGGCAAAAATGAGACAAAAGCCTATTGATTTCTTTTTTTAAAGTAAGGGTGTGAAAAATATTTTTTAATGAAACTGATAATTTCATAAAAGACTACATCTGTGACTATAAAATCTTTATCAGGATAACACAATGGCAATGTTTTTCAATATCTATAATAGCCTTTAATTAATAGACATAACATCATATTTGCATGTAGAATAAGAAATTTTTCCAAATAAATTTGAATTTTTAGTACAAGTAATAAGTCTTTAATGTTAACGATTGGTAAATGTATAACCATGGAATTTGTCTCTGCTCCTAGTATGTAATTTAACCTTAATCCGTAGGAAGGACTAAATCCATGATTCCTCATTTTATATTTCATCTCCTATATCAAATAGCTTCTGCTATTTTTGGATATTTATAATTATTTAATGGGAATTTTTAATTTACCCCTGATAAAGAATAAGAAAAACTCAGGGCACCTGGGTGGCTCAGTCGCTTAAGCATCTGACTTTGACTCAGGTCATCATCTCAGGGACCTGGGATCTAGTCCTGCATCTGGCTCCCTGTTCATCTGGGAGTCTGCTTATCCCTCTGCATCCCTCTCCCCATTCATTCTCTCTCTCTCAAATAAGTAAATAAAATCTTTAAAGAATGAGAAAAAGTTCACTGTTGATATATATAACCTGATTTATGGCTTAAGCCATTTACTGTAGAACAAATCATTTGTGCTTAGGTGGAAAACTACAAATCTTGTCATTTCTTACAGAAAAAAACACTAATTTAAAAATGATGATTTTATTTCAATTATTAACATTTCTGAGTATTCAGGATGTAATTTACATTATATTTGGTGGGCAATGTTGGTAATTTGAAAACTTTCCTCTATGGCAACATGTCTATTCTCCTTCTTGGAGGATGAATGGCTATATGAGGCAACACCAGTGTGTTTATGTGCTCAATTATACACCTTAAAATATTTCTTCAAAATACCTTAAAATATTTATTTGAAATGGCAATATTTGATCCATTAATTTGATGTTTGAGATAGATTCTAACTCTATATATGTATCTGAAATGTATGATAAATTTTATTTACACACAAAGTGGAAATTTTGTCTCTTCAATATTTTAAAAATCAGGATTAACTGAATGCATCAGGAGTTTGCATAATTCATAGAAGACTGTACATCACCAGTAATATTTTTGTAGAAGCCTTGACTTCCAGAAAGTTGACTGGTTCAGGGATTTATTGTCCCTCTAATAATGTCAGAACAATTTCTAGCATTCACTTGGAGAAGTTATTCAGAAAAAAATGCTTTCTGGGGTTTGAATATTGTGACTTTAGCTAATGTACTCCCACTCTTTTACCTAAGTATTTTCTCTGTGTTATTTCAGAGATGAAATTAGTGTTATTGTCAGGAGCTCATAATTGAAGTGCCATTGTTATTCAGTGTTTATATTATACCCAAAACAATGATGAAGGATTAACTAAAGGTCAAGGCATCATAGGATGGAAAATATACACACACATACACACCTGGCAATTAAAGTTAGAAGCACATAATATGTGGCAAAATCCCTTGTTTGTTGATAAAGTATATGCTGCAACTAAATGTAAAAATCAAAATGAGAGTGACAGAAATTATTATTTTTTTATATCATGAGCATTTATAGCAAACACAGCACCAGGTAAGTTCATAGAGTCACAAAAATTGAAAACACGAAAGACTTATTAAAGCCATCAAGTTCATCTCGTACTCAGGGAAAGCTTGTTTAGAGCAAGAATGATGGATTGTTCTTGTTCCCAGTCTTCTCTAGTTTAGAATATTTTGAGAAGTAAGGTTTTTTCTCTTCTTCATTCCAATTTATTACAAGCTCAACCTAACACATCACTTTCATCACAAACATGCCCATGTGTGTAGTCAGAGTTCAAAAAAAAAAAAAAATTCTCCTTCCTCAAGCATAGTCAGTTTTGTTTTTTTGTGTGCATGTGCCTTTGCATAACTTAGTTGACATGGCCTTCTCATATTTTCCATTGCAGTTCCTCCAATTTTTCTAGATCATCACTAAGGCCATCAATTTCATGAAGCAGTTGCTCATCTATTCAATTTTTATCATTTTATTTTAATTTTTAACTATTATTTAAACTAAATTAGACATAGAAAAATTGCAAAATAGTAAAAAAAAAAAACCTGCAACTTCCTGTGTATCTATTTTTTCTATTTCTCCAGTCATAATGTTTTGATTAGCCATAGTTCAATTATTGAAGTAGCAAAGTAATATCATTACAATACTTTTGAAAATTTGCAGACTACAAATTTTGCTAGTTTTTTTCCCTATTGGCCTTATGTTGAAAACATGTAGCTAAATATATGACACTGGAAATTTAGAGATCATGATGAGGGAAGTAAGTAGAGGTGGAAAAGAAGATATTGAAATACTAAATGCCAGATGATGGATATTAAGAAGGACACCTTTTGTGATGAGCCCTGGATGCTATGTATAAGTGATGATTCACTAAATTCAACTCCTAAAACCAATATTACACAATATGTTAACTAAATAGAATTTAAATAAAAACCTGATAAAAATAGAAAAAAAAAAACAACTCTACAACTGCTAGAAGCATCCATCATTTAGGAACTGGGAAGATGAAAATTCTCCAAAAAGACAGAAAAGGACAATCTCATGAGTGCTGGTATTAATATATCAGGTATACAGAGACATATTGATGATTCAGGAAAGGTCTGTTAATTGAAAGAAGTCCCTGAGTAGGAAATGTGGTATTTTATCTTATTTATACAAAGTATAAGTAGAATATTTGATTGCTCTAAAAGAAGAAAAGGTTGAGTTTAAGTGTACAGAACCAAAGATATCAGTAAATAATCATTTTGGTAACATAAACATAGAAATTCTCTTCTGTTACCTTTTATTTTTTCACAGCAAAAAAAAAAATAATAATATTTTCAGCTGAGAGTACCTGGGAAGGAGGTTGTGAAAATAAAGATATTTAATGCAAGCAATTTTAATGATTACTCTCTAATCTCAGAGGCTTAACACAGGCAAAGTATTTGTTTTTGTTTTTATTTTTTTGCCAGTTGTCTGGATAGTGTTGTTTAAACTAAACTACTGGGGTATCTGGGTGGTTCAGTGGCTTAAAGCCTCTGCCTTCAGCTCAGGTCATGATCTCAGCATCCTGGGATCGAGGCCCGCGTCGGGCTCTCTGCTTGGTGGGGAGCCTGTTTCTTCCTCTCTCTCTGCCAGCCTCTCTGCCTACTTGTGATCTCTCTCTGTCAAATAAATAAATAAAATCTTTAAAAAATAAATAAACTGAACTACTGGCTGTATTGCTTCCAAATGGTTCTTGAATCTAGCTGCCCAATATTTAGCTACATAAACTTCAACATGAGGTTTTATCTAGATTGTACGTGAAGTTCACAGAGAGAGTGTGGAGAAGGAATTTAAGTTAACTGCCTTAATCCTCAAGGACTAATCACATTTCATTGTCAACAATGAGTCATTTAGAATATCTCCACTGGACTGTGACAAGGCCAAGAAACACAGTTTAGGTCTATAAACTAGACCAAGGGAAATGGCTTTTGTGAGCAAGTAAAACAAGTAGCTTATCTCTGCTAAGGAGGCGTTGGAGGGTTGAGGAGAAAAAGAAGGAGGGGGTAATATACTAATTTAAGACATTAAAAAAATAAAAATTACTAGGTAGAAGAAAACTCCTGAGTAGAACTAAACTCTTCCTTGAGATTTGTAGTTTTAAAGTGAAACTATTTAGCATAGTTTAATAATATTAGTTCTTAAAATTATGTTTTATGTTTTAAAGTTAGAGCATTAGTGTTATTGTAATATTTCAGTCTGGGTGGAAAAAGGAGAGTTGGATGTGATCATATTAGAGTTTTGGTGGAAGTTTCTAGTGGTGGAGGCAAAAGAATTGAAGAAATAAGTAAAGGAGTGATTATAAGAGTGGCCATGAAATTCAAGGAAAGAATGTAAGAACAGAATCTGTAACAATAAAAATATTGTAGAGTTGACAAAAAAAGTTTGAGTCAGAGACTAGAGGCGATGAGATAGAAATGCAGTTGTGGTCAAATAGTGATTAGAATTGGGACAATGAGAGAGGGTTCAAGGAGAGGATCATTGGAAGTAATGATACTGGAAATTTATAGGAATATTGAAATGGTATGAATTATGACAGAAGAAATAGAGTGGTAGTGATATGAGGGGCCAAAGTTTCAAGTTATGAAGAAGAATATACGGAGGCTGCAGATAACCCTGGTTTTCAAAGGAGCTTGGGGTTTTACACACTAGAAAGGGTCATCCAGGAGTGACAAAAATGGTGAGGAAGATGCCTATTCCACTGCTAATTAGAATATGTTTGGGAGGAAAGACTGTCACCAACAGAGACTGCAAGGAAAGCAAAGTCTCAGGGCACAGTAACAATTTTGTTTATTAGATGGTGAAGGTACACTGTAAATAAAGATTTTTGCTGATGAAAAACCATGAAGTGCAATGGACAAATGAAAGATTTATTATTGCCCAGAGGAGTTAAATCGGGTCAGATGAGGGGATTTGCAGAGTTATTTCAGGATGAGAGCCTTGTTGATAAGGGGTGATATTAGGGAAGTAATTAATTCTAGCAGGTTTAATCAGTTGATTGTTATTTTATTTTTTTCACCGACTATCCCTGGAGCACAATCCTGTGGGTTAGACAGTGGTTTAACCTCAAAAGCTACACAGATAGACACACACACACACACACACACACACACACACACACAAAGGAGATATGCCCTGAGATATACATTACATGTTTAATACTTAATAAAAATGCCAAGTACATCATAAAGACCAAAATATTTTAATAATCAAAGGGAAGAAATTTAATTTATGTAAGTATTAGAGGATCTTTGTGTGTGTTTTTGTTTTTGTCAATGGTTTTATTGTGAAGGAGGATGAATTATTATCTAAAATCAAATGAGTTCTTTTCCTGTGATTATAATCATCACCATTTGGAAACACTAAGGGATCTTCAAAGTAATTTAAAACTAGGAAATTATAATAGTCTTGTTAAGTTTGCTAACTGCTATCGTAGCCAAGAGGAGAAGCAACTATGGTTCAAATAAAGAAAGAACTGGTATTTTAGATATATAACCAGTGATTTAATTAATGTTTGTGCTATTTGATCTTTACTATTCGGGGTAATAGAATATTGTGTGATCATTGCATATTATATGAATAAAAACACATACATATTTTGACAAAATTTATGTCACCCAATATAGAATGGTGTTGTAAGTTTTAGCAATATTAATCATGGCCAGTCTCTTTCCAGATATAATTGGTTGTGCTAAAATGTTTGTTTCTAAAATGCAGGTGGTTCCAACCTGACTGATATAGTAGGGAACTGTTCAAACAAAATGAGACTTTTATATTTGCTTATGTGCAAACTCTTCATGAAATCACTATGAGGTGATTTCATCAGGTGAAAATGGTACATAGGTGCATTGAGCCATACAGGGGTTGTAAAAACTACACACACTTTCCAACATCCCTTCCAGCTGCCTCTGCTCACTGTGTGTGTTAGAACTTTCCAGCCTATTTCCAGTAACCCTTTCCCCACTGCTTTGTAATAACCCCCGAGATGTGATCCTTCTGACCCTAACTTCCACAAGTCAACATTAGATCTGGTTCAAAGGTAGAAGGCCACTGTTTCTTGTGGTATTTATAAAACATTCCCACTATTTTTATTCAGTCCATAAGTTTTATTTTTTAATTATGTGTCACTGATAAAGTTCTTGAATGCCACTCCCCTAACTTCATTTCTTTATATAAGGTCTGTGATTTTTTTCCCTCTCATGATTTATGTAGTGTGGTTATTTTGTGGGAGGAACTGACTACCCTGGAAATTTTCATTCCTCAATCTCCTTTCAGTGGGGTAAGTAGGATCATGTAACTGATTTTCACTGCTGGGTTATGAGCAAGCATTAGAAACAGGTAACCTGTGAGACAAAGTGTAGAATTGCAAGCAAACAACCCTCCAACTGTCTCTTAACCCTCCTCATCAACATGGGAAGTAAAGTGTTCCAGACAGTGCAGCTGCAGGAGGGTGGAACCTCTGTCAACGAAATCATTTTGTCTCTGCATGAAGGACTTTCTCTTTCGAGAACTTTTGGAACAGTATCAGACTTTATATGAAAGAAAAATAAGCATGTATGATGTGAGGCACTGAGATTTTGAGCTTGTCTCTTATTGAAGCATAACTATAGTATTTTGACTTTTACAGAAGTCAAAATCAATTGATGAGTTTGTGTACAGAATGTTATCTGAAGATTTTAATATCTGTTTATCAATTTTATTTTGAATGTATATGAGGTGCTCTGTATCAGAGGTATTCTGTTATTCTTAATAAAAACATCATAGTAAATATCAAGCATCTCCTCATCCCGCCTTTCTTAGCTCTAGTCTTTACTCTTAAAGCACTAAATAAGAACAAGATCAGTTATCTGGTGCAAATCACTGGACAACTTATAGGTCAGGAATTAGGAAAATTATTTTATTTTGTTTATAAAGAAAAAGAAGCAGTTGTCCCTCCCTCTTCCTGAGAATCTATTCCTTACTCTAGGTCTTTGGTAGAAAAATAAAATCTCTCCAGAAACCAGATAGTCTCTAGTTCTTCTACTTTTATCACTTAGTGAAGTCTCTAACTTCCCTGACTTAACTGTTCCTTGAAACACAAATACCCAGAAGGATAGCAGCTCCCTTCTTCCTGGCACTTTAACCTAGGTGTCTCCTCTGAGATGTAACCATGGTCCCTCTCCTAGAAATAAGAGAAATTTTATTATCCTTTTGGATAAAAGCAATTAACTAGACAAATGGCTACAGAAACAATTCTCATGGCTTGTGAAGAAACATAGGAGGTTGGGGCTTTTTACAGAAAAAATGTAAAAGAGAAATTCCTGAGAAATCCAGGAATTTTTTTATTTCCTCATACCTGTTAATGCAGCAAAGAGTGCCTGTTAACAGAACACCACAATTAATTTTAGGGTGCAAATTGACTTTTATACTTGCTTCTGATAAAATTGACAAATTATGTTTTTACAAAGATGGGGTTAATAATTTTGTGCTCCAGAGAAAAGCAAATACTACCAAGGAATTATTTCTAAATTTTCAAAGAATAACTTCTGATTTCTGTCCTAATATTAATATATATAGTTAACACCTTTCAGGCATGAACTTTGGGGTAGGTACTATTTTAAATGTCATATTATATTAACTCCTTTATTTGCCACAACCCAATAAGGTAAGTACCAATAACAGTCTCATTTTACATGTAAGGAAACTGAGATGTAGAGAAGTCAAGAAATTTTCCCAACGTCATAAAGCAGATTATGTAGTTGCAATCTAGTCCTAATTTTAAATCTAAGACTCTATTCTCTTAATTATCCTATTCAACCACTCTTTGTAGTCTGGTAGTATGCACCACTGATTCTCTCCCATGACCATTCAATGCAAAAAGCTTCATTGAAATGAGATGGATATTAATGGATCAGTTCTGTTAACTACAATTTTAAGAGTGATAAATAAAAACAATTTATATAAAGGTGTAATATTTGCAAAATAAACTCAATGAATGGATTCAAGAGCAAAATGAATACAAGTTGAAAAAATAAATCCGTGCATTTAAATATAAGCCTAGGATTTTGATCAGAAAGCATTAAGAGTCCATGAAGAGAAGATACCAATGTAAAGCAAGGTGACATGAAGGATAGAAACAGATGTATTCATTTGCATGGAAAACAAGTTCAGGGGGTGCCTGGGTGGCTCAGTTGGTTAAGCGACTGCCTTCGGCTCAGATCATGATCCCAGAGACCCGGGATCGAGCCCCACATTGGGCTCCCTGCTTGGCGGGAAGTCCGCTTCTCCCTCTCTTGCCCCTCCTTCTTGTGTTCCCTCTATGGCTGTGTTTCTCTGTGTCAAATAAATAAAATCTTTAAAAAAAAAGTTCAGAACAAAAGAAAAATAAAATATAGGTTCTGGCACATATATTTGAAAAAATCTGGACATACTGTTGCCAGAAAAAAAGAAAAGTGTAAGCCTTCATATTGAAAAGGTTGAAGAGATGGCAGTGAGTAAGAAAAAAATTCTTGGCTAAAAATAATGGAAGCCAAATTAGAAAATATATTAAAAATAGTATTTCAAAGCAAGGAGTAAAAACTACAAATAATAAGAACTATGTGGCCGTTCTCAGCAAAAACATTGAATATACAAGGACAATGGATTAATATTTCCAAAATGTCAAAGGAAAATATCTTAAACCTAGACTTTTATATCTGGTAAAATTATAATCTAAATATGAGGAAAAGATGAATTTAGTGAATATTAAGGGTCTAGAAATTTAACCAAATCAAGAAACTTTTTGAAAATACACTTTAAGAAAACATCTTAACAGAAGGGGGGAAATGCATAAGAACATTATAAAATATAGGTAATGAGGGAAACTAAGTAGCTAATCAAGTTTGCAATTATATGAATAAGCAGTCACAAAAATAATATAGGTGCATTACTGTTCTTCAGAGAAACAGAACCAATAGGAGACATATATATATATATATATATAACATATTAAATAGGATATATATAGGATATATATTATATAAATATGATATGTATCACATATTAAATGAGATATAAATTATATATTAGATAGATGATAGATATATTATAAAGTAAGGTATTGGCTCACATGGTTATGGCGATTGATGTTCAGCTCAAGTGGCTAGGAAAGCAAGTGAATTGCCCCTCTTTGTTCTATCAGGTCCTCAGTGATTGGATGATGACCACCCACACTGAAGTCTGCAATTTCAATGTTAATTCTGTTCTGAGAATACCCTCACTCACAGACACACTGACAAATATTTTTTTGTTTTTAAAGATTTTACTTATTTGACAGAAAGAAACACAGCAAGAGAGGGAACAAGCAGGGGGAACAAAAGAGGGAGAAGCAGGTTCCCCATGCAGTAGGAAGCTCGGTGCAGGACTCAAACTCAGGACTCCAGGATCATGACCTGAGCCAAAGGCAGATGCTTAACAACTGAGCCACCCAGATGCTCTGAAAAATAAATTTAACAGATTTCTGGGCATCCCATGATCCAGTCGACTTGACACATAAAATTCACTATTATAATATAAAACTACTGAAGATAAACTTTTTGTGATAACAACATAATGAGTTTGGGGTTTGTCTTAGCCAATTTGGGCTGTAATAACAAAATTCCATGATCTTGGTGGTTTAAATAAAAGTTATTTCTCACAATTGGATTCTGGGAATTCCAAGACTTAGGTGCTGGCAGATTTGGTGTCTGGTGAGAACCCTCTTCCTAGTGTGCAGACAGCCACTTTCTTGCTGTACCCTCTTATGACAGAAAGAGAGGGATATCAGCTCTCTCCCTCTTTTTATAAGGACACTAATCCCATCATGAGGTCTCTACTCTCATAACCTCATCTAAACCCTCCCAAGAAAACCACCTCCAAATACCATCACTTGGGATGAGGGGTTCAACATAAGACTTTAGATGGGTCACAAGCATTTGGTTCATAACAAGGCTAGAGTCAGGATAGGGAGGTAGAATGTGATCACATAACATGCTTATGGAACAAATGTAAATTAATATAGGATAATTACAAATTAATTTTAATTCCTATTTAAGAAATTAGGAAGTAAATTGAAAATCCATATGTATATAAAAATAAATATATAATGCCAACTTAATCACCATCTCAAGAATAAAATTTAAATATATTGATATGACACAAGCAAATAAAAAACTAAGAAAGATACAAAAATAAATTACAACAGTACTTTTAATAATAATAATGGTAAAAAAAAAGACTTCAGAGTATGAAATCCCTAACTAAAGTATTCAATGTAATAAATGTAAAAGTTTTACACTCATTGTTAAAAAAGAAGAGACTCAAAGTTTGGGATGTATCAAACAAGATCCAATAACAGAATTTTCCTAAGAGACTAATTTAAGAACAAAGGATTTATAAATGATGGAAAATGTATTTTGTAAATATTATGGCAAAAAATGCTGTTGGTGAAATTTTAAATAAAGTAAGAAATGTAAACTCTAAAAAAAGCTCTTTTGCCATCAATATGTTATTTATTTAATTTTTAGTAGTTATTTAATATTTTATCTACCATCAGTAAGAAAAATAAGAAGATATAATCACCATGAAAATAAATATACCAAATAAGATATCCTCTAAATATATCAAGAAACAATTGAACAATCATAGGGAGAAGCAGACAGATATAACTGCAAATTTTAGCATTGTATGCTCAGTAGAAGATATAGGAAACAACAAAATGAAGAAAATAAAAAGTTTTTAAAAAATAGGAGTAATTTGAAGTTCTTCTTTAAGTCTGTCTGTGATGTCTCTGTGTATGTATTCTTCTCAATAAGAAAGAATCATGACAGATTTTTCCACCAATAACATTGTGGCTAAGTGCAGTTCATCCAAAGTGTTATCTTATAACTAGGGAGTTCCTATTGATTCATATATGTGAGATCTTAAGAAATGGTGATATTTTTACTTTTAAGTAAATCTAATTAATCACAATGAAAGAAATCAGCTAAAGGCTTTGAAACAAAGATGTAGTATATACCTAAGATAACCAAAATGACAGCAAAGAATATCAAAATACATGAGAATGATATACAGCTCCTCCTAATCGATGATTAATTCCTTAACGTATTTGGTCCTGAAATGCCTGAGTATAAAATTATATATTTTTATTTAAAGAGTTAATTTTGTTAAAGTGTTTCAAACTCTCAAATAAAAAAGATACATAAAAACAACAACTGGCAATATAAACTTTTAATCTCAAGGGATTTGCTACCATTGTACCCTTCCACAAAATACAAATAAAGATTGTACTTTCATCATAAAAAATGTTGCTTGGCATCTGTAATTTTAAAAGCTATCATTGTTTATAAGTATGGTGATAGTTAGGACTCATGCTTCTTCCTTATTTTTGACTTCTTTTCGACTTGGCTCCAGTTAACCTTTGCAGCTTGTTCAATGAGAAACTCCAGTGAACTGTAGCACCATACACAATTAATGGTTGAGAGGTCTATAATAAATGAAAATGCCACCACTGCTTAGCAATTAGCTTATGGATCATCTCCAACCACTTAGAACCTCTTCCGTCTGCCCCATTTAAACATGCTGGGTGATTTAAATTATACTTAAAGCAAGCCGCAATATTCAATTACCAGTGGGTTCATTGTGTGGAATTGTCACTATTATGATTAACAGCCCTTATGAAAAACAATTAATTTGGTGTCTTGTTGCTAGGTCAACTATAAAAGCTAATTCCCTTGAGGAAAAAAAATGTTTATCAGTTACATACCCTTTTATAATGCTTTGATCTGAAACATTAAAATGATCCCTTTAAGAAGAGGTGCAGAACTTTAATTTTTTTAATGTATTTATTATTTGAGAGAGAGAGTGAGTGAGAGAGAGCATGAGAGGGGAGAAGGTCAGAGGGAGAAGCAGACTCCCTGTGGAGCTGGAGCTCCATGCGGGACTTGATCCTGGGACTACAGGATCATGACTGAGCCAAAGGGGCCAGCTTAAACAACTGAGCCACCCAGCTGCCCCAAGAAGTGCAGAACTTAAATGTGAAAATATATCTTCAACCTTAACTTAGGGGGAAAAAAACTTAGTCAATTATTTTTCCTGATAAAAGAACATAGTGGCAGGTAAAAGGAAGCAAAAGCTTCAATTCACACAGAAATTAGGTATATTCTGTCATATTTTAAGTCTATCTTTGGTAATTCAATTACTCGCATTCAAAGGAGAAATGGCAACTAGACAAAAGCATTTGACTTCTTATGAAAGAGTTCAAGTACCAAGGAGATATGTTTCATTTCAAATGCAGTAGCATAAAAAACAAATAATGATCTCATCTGACTAAACCACTGAGTTAAAAAGAAAACAAGAAACAAAACAACTAGCCTTTTTCAGCAAATGTTTTCAATAGGTAATATAAAGAACTGTTCTTGACTTCTTTATAATCCTTTGGATGAGCTGAGAGAAAACACCACTGTGTTCTCCAAAAAAAAAATCTGTTGGTATTTACAGTCTTTGAAATATGTAAGATTTAATACCATTCTGTTCCATGAAGCTCTTGGAATTAAAGGCCAGTGAACTAAATGGCTTTATAGTGGTTTTATTTGTTATATTTATATGTGCACCTATTTTATTTGAAGGCAGTTATACCTACATGCAATCTGAATGGGTCTATTTGGGCAATGTCTTAACTTCCTTTCTAGTATTCCTTTATTTCCCAAAATCATTGTAAACTCTTGTTACTTAACCCTTTATGGTATATTTCCATCATGACTAATTTTTCTTTTTCCATTAATTAAATTCTTTATTTAGGTCCATACAAAGGTTTCATACATCATGAATTGTTATTGGTGGCTTCTTATGTATCTTGACAAAAGAAAGAAATTTAAAATTCATAAGACAACCAGATTGGAAAGAAAGTTGAAGGACCTTGGGTTTATCCATTACATAAGTGACTGTCTAATACCACTTGGGAAAATTTTGTGATGTAGTTTCACGTGGAAATTTGTTGTCTGTCTTGATCTTATTGAGCAATCTAATCACAAAAACAAGCCAGCCTTCACCACTTCACCATACTCACACACTCACACACACATATATTCTGCCTTTCCACATTGCACTGTAATTATATCTATGAATGACTCTCCATTCCATTAGGAGAATTTAAGAATAGTAATCATTTTTATTTTTTAATTATTCTTTTTCTTTTAAGATTTTATTTATTTGACAGAGAGAAACACAGCCAGAGAGGAAACACAAGCAGGGGGAGTGAGAGAGGGAGAAGCAGGCTTCCCACGGAGCAGGGAGCCCGATGTGAGACTCGATCCCCGGTCTCTGGGATCATGACCTGAGCCAAGGGCAGTTGTTTAACCAACTGAGCCTCCCAGGTGCCCCAAATTTTTAATTATTCTTGTTTCAAGTTTTTGTTTACATTCTAGTTAGTTAACGTATGGTATAATCTTTGTTTCAGGAATAGAATTTATCACTTATATATACTGCTCATCACAAGTGCCTTCCTAAATACCTATCACCCATTTAACTCATTCCCCTACTACCCTCCCCTCCACCAACCCTCAGTTTGCTCTCCATAGTTGAGTCTCTTATGGTTTGTCTCCCTCAATTTTTTTCCCTTCCCCTATATTCATCTGTTTTATTTCTTAAATTCTGCATATGAGTGAATCATATTGTACCAAGCTGTAGCCAACAAGACAGTATGGTACTGGCACACACATGCGCGCGCGCACACACACACACACCACACACATGAATCAATGGAACAGAATAGAAAACTCAGAAAAGGACCCAGAACTATACAGTCAATTAATCTTTGACACAGCAGGAAGGAATATCCAATGGAAAAAAGATATTCTCTTCAATAAATGGTGTTGGGAAACCTGGACAACAATATGCAGAAGAATGAAACTGGATCACTTACTTACACCATCCACAAAAATAAATTCAAAATGGATGAAAGACTTAAATGTGAGACAGGAAACCATCAAAATCCTAGAGGAGAATACAGGCAGCAACCTCTATGACACCGGAAATAGCAACTTCTTATTAGGCACCTCTTCAGAGACAAGAGAGACAAATCTAAATAAAGATAAAAACCTTCTGGGGGTGTCTGGGTGACTCAGAGTGTTAAGTATCTGCCTTTGGTTCAAGTTATGTTCCCAGGGTCCTGGGACTGAACCACAGTCATGTCAGGCTCACTGCTGAGGAGGAGTCTACTTCTCCCTCTCCCTCTGCTCTTCTCCATTTGTGTTCTTTCACTCACTGTCTCTCTCTCTCAATTTCTCTCTATAAATAAATAAACAAACAAATAAACAAATAAATAAATAAATAAATAAAATCTAAAAAAACAAAAAGATGAAAATCCACACAGCAAAGGAAAAAAAATCACCAAAACTAAAAGGCAACATATGGAATGGGAGAAAATATTTGCAAATGACATATCTGATAAAAAGTTAGTATCCAAAGTCTTTAAAGGACTTACCAAACTCAACACTCATAAAACAAATGATCTAGTTAAGAAATGGGCAGAAGACATGAACTGACATTTTTCCAAAGAAATAACTATTTTTGTATTTCCTATTTTTATCTAGTATATGACCCACAAATTCTTGCTAAATGAATAAATTAGTGAATTCATAACTGTTATTCACTTTATTCAGCAAATGTATTGAGAACAGAATATTTCTATGAGATGTATGCACAGTGATAAAGAAAATATCATGGTTCAATAATACTTTCTGATAACACTTTCTACTGATACTAGGATATCTGAAAATTCATATCAGTGTGACATAATAAGACTCAGAAGTCACATGGCTTACTCATAAGCCAATTAGTCTGACAAAAATCCAGAAATAGATACTCAGATATTTTGGACATAAATCAATCAAGGATAGCATTAAGTAGGTTACTAAAAAGATAAAAAAACTAAAAGGAAAATAAAAACTACCTTTTAATCCATAAGGAACAGTATGGTTTATATATTACATGCAGGAATGATATTATTTTTTTCATGCTCAGAACTTTATAAAACTAGCCTCATTTGTTGTACCCAATTTAGAGTCAAAGGAAGTAATTCTCAGAAATTTAAGGGACTTCCACAGTATTGTACAGAAACTTGAACCAAGAAAATGCTACAGTTTCTCAAAGTATATTTTTTGAACTAGTGGCATCAATCAGCATTATCTGGAACCTTATAGGAAATGCAAAATCTGGGATCTTAGACATATAGTATCAAGTCTACTTTTAAATATGTTTCTCAGTTGATAAATATAAAAGTATAATATAACATTTGTAAAGTACTGGTTTAGTTCTCTATTATATCTTGCCAATCATTACATCAACTTATTAGATATTATAAAAAATGCTGTGACATATCTAGAAATACCAGAGACTGAGGGGTAAAATGCAAATCTGCACACATACAGCCTGACAAGCAGTAGTTATTTGGGCATGTTTGTTTTACTCGTTTTACAAAGAAAGATTTGGGGTGGAATAAGAGGCTCAGAATGAATGACAAAAAATAATGCAGAGAAAAGTTAAGGTTCAGTGTTTTGATGAATTGAGTATATAAAACTAAGACAAGGATTATAAGTTTAGGTGATTTGTGAATTGTTTAAAGATGCTGACTGCAGTTTCCTTCCTTTCTGTCATTATAACACATTCTGACATTCATAGCAAGTATTATATTTGAAGAGAATTTGCCAATTGTGGCAATTAATTAAAAAGATGAAAAAATTAAGGAATGTCACAGAATATTATTCTGTAGCATGAATTAGAAATTGTAAAGTACATGATTGCCAGATTGCATTAGAATTTTGTGTGTCACACCAAAGATAGAATACAGTAAAGTACAAGTCATTTATGAGGGTTTTTTTGTTGTGGTTGTTCAATTTATTTTGTCATTTATGTTGACTAATTTTTCCTTCCCATGCTCATCCTTAATGTCAACATTGTATAACATCTTAGGAGAATAGTTTACATAAGAAAATATAAATAAATATAGAAACACATACCTCAGTTGGAGTTGGCCTATACTACCTACAGTTTCCAAAATGAGACCTAAAATGTATGAAGTAGACAACAGAAATTCCCTGTCTGAACTCAAACAAATGACCGAATTCTACAGAAAGTAATAAAAGTTTCCTTTTATTCCATTTTGGTGGGGAAAGGAACTCAGAGATCTTAAATGTCTGAATGTACAAATCAGAAGTTTCTCCTTTAGCTACAAATTAGTACTAAAGCTTTCTCTGCCCCTTGAGACTTATTCATTCTTGATATTGATAGACTTTACTAAATTTCTACTGAAAATTCAGTTCTCAAACAGAATACAGTGTATCCAAGGAGACAAGTTCTGACTCTCTCTATACCACCAACCTTTAATGGCCTAAGGTTGAACTGACCAATCCACAAACAATAATCTAAAAAGTATCTGATGCATCCCTTTAAAGGGAGTTTATGAGACACATGCTTCAAAAGAAAAACAGTATGAAAGAACAAAAATCATTTCAGAATGTTAACTTTCACTTGTTGAGCATTGACTAGAACATTGGGAAATTTGCAAGATTCCCATGTTTCATTTTAAAATGACAATAAAACCATTTCTTCTTTTATCTACTTCCTCAAAAAAAATGTTTATTGAATAAACAAAACAAAGAAAATCTTTACTTTAATGGAGGATGGGCAGTTTAATGGAATGCTAAAAAGTAAAATACACATTAATATCTAGTAAAAAATTCCTATGAAGAAATTAAATGAAAATAAAGTGATAGAGGCAGATATTACTAAAAATTATTTATATATGAAAGCTAGAAAAGCCACCTCTGAGAAGGTAGTGTTTGAGCCAGGAAATAAAAGATGACAAGGCAGGGGACCCTGCATGCTGCTGCCTTCAGCTAAGGTCATGATCTCAGGGTCCTGAGATTGAGTCCCACGTGGGGCTCCAGCTCAATGGGAGTCTGCTTCTCCCTCTCCCTTTGACCCTTTCTCTGCTAGTTCTCTCTTTCTCTCTCTCCCTCTCAAATAAATAAATTCTTAAAAAAAAAAAAGACAAGGCATGAATCTCTGCAAAATCCAGGAAATAATATCCAAGGTACATAAGATAACTCTTCAAAGTTGTGAAGATTATGACACACACCCATACACACACACACACACATTAGGTATAATTTTTTGAGTGTCAGGTTGTTAGTCTTTACTTGAAAGTTTATATCTTTCCTTTTAAACAACCTTGAGAGGTATGTTTGTTATTTCCATGAGCCAATTTCACAAATGAGAAAACAGAGTTAAAATTAGAAATTAAATAGCTAACTAAACTTACACAAGTAAATGTTTGAGATGACCATTGATCTAGCTCTGTCTAAACACAAAAAGCTTTTCTTTTTCTTACCAAACAAGTTTTAAATAAGCACTGTATAAATTGTTAAGTGCTATAGAAGAGTGTAAGGAAAAAGTTTAATTCAATTCATCCTTATTTCTCTAAATCAAACTATTTGTAAAACATTTCTTTTAGCTTTAAAAATTATAAATAGAAAACCATATATCAAACTAAGTATTATACATTATTATGCTACTTACTGTATGCCAATCCCCTGTTGTTTTTATAGATTCTGAAGATAATTTTTGATCTTTGCATTTAATGAAAATTTTTCCCATGAGAAAGGATTTAAAAGCAAACATAATAATAAATAGAAATGGTGGTGTTGACTATACAACTCTTTACATATAAAAAAATTGTCAACTAATTTCTCAGCATTTATTAATTTAAAAACAATATGACTATCACTTAATCATGAGGACACACAAAAGTGGCATGACCTCTGTTGTGAAATTTACAGAACACCAGAGAGGGGCAAGATGGTAGAGAAATAAGAGACCCTGTTTCAAAAGATCTCCTGAAGTGAGCTGAACTATCTACCAGGACAATCTGAACACCCATGAAATCTGCCTGAGATGTAAGACTACACACTTCTGGATCACTACGGGGACAGAAGAGCATCAGCAGAGAAGTAAAGTGGAGCGGGAGTTCTCAGGCTAATTTCAGAGAAGTAGGAGGGGGAGGGATCCAACAGAAGTGACCCATTGGAAAGTAATACCCCAATACGAAAGTGCCCTGTGCTTGGGGACCAGCATCAACGTGCAGTCTGGTTAAAAGCCCTCAAAAGCAAAGGGTCTTCACCATTGGCAGGGATATAAAGCTACGACACCAGCCCAGGGATAGAAAGCGCTCCCTGGCAAGGAGCCGGAGGGAAACTGGTGGCATGGACTGTCTTTAAAATTGCCACTTTTTTTCCTCTGCCGATTTTTTTTTTCTTTTACTGCCGCTTGGGCCAGGCGCACACAACCCACAAAAGAGGTGACTCTGCAGACACTCTGGGGCTGAGGGATCTCAGTCCCTTCTGCGTGGGTGTGTATTACAGACTCTTTGGGCGGAGAAAAGGTCACAGGACTTGAAATCAGTTGCGGTTTCCATATAAAACAGATATAGTTTTCTATTTATAATTTTTAAAGCTAAAAGAAATGGCACAGGAGCAGAACGACAAGCCAGGACTTCGGGTGCCAATCTGACCTGCAACTGCGGGAATGCCGGCTGAGACAAGTGGCCAAAGGGGGAAGAAACAAGGAGAGGCTCCCTGGGCAGAGACAAGGTCCCATGACCCGAAATCAGCCCGGTTTCCCTGGCACAGGAGCAAAACGACAAGCAGGGGCTTTGGGTGCCAATCTGACCAGCTGCTGCGGGTGTGCCCGGTTGTGACAAGTGGCCAAAGGGGAAGATACAGGGAGAGGCAATGAGCCCGGAACCATCCAGAGGGCTGCTAGCTGAGGACTCTCTCTGGGAAGGAGGTCTGGGAGTAGACATTTTGCTCTGGCATGACTTTCTGAAAAGCTCCAAAAAGCCACAAAAGAACAAATCCTCCAGAGAACAAAGCCTGAAAATCTGGTTGCTATGGAGCCCAGCCCCTAGGAAGGGGGCACAGAGACAAAGCCCAAGTAGAAGGGACTGAAAACAGTGTGGCAGGCCCTGCCCCCAGAAGGCAAGCCAGAAGAACAAGAGGACAACACCAAAAATGTAAAACCCCAACATCGGCATAAAAGCAATATGTTAAGTTCCAGGTACTACCCCAAAAGTTGAACACTTTGTGGATAAAGCTTTTCACTTCATTTTCTTTTTTACTTTTTTCTATTTTTATTTACTTTTTATTTTTTAAAAATTTTTTCAGTGTTCCAAGATTCATTGTTTATGCTCCACACCCAGTGCTCCATGCAATATGTGCCCTCAGTACCCACCACCAGGCTCTCCCATCCCCCACCCACTCCCTCCAAATCCCTCAGTTTGTTTCTGTGTCCAAAGTCTCTCAATCTTCATTTATCTCCCTGAATTACCCTACTTCCCATTTCCTTTCCTTCTCCTACTGTCTTCTGTATTACCCCTTATGCACCACAAGTAAGTGGAACCATGTGGTACTTGACTTTCTCTACTTGGCTTATTTCACTCAGCATAATCTCTTCCAATCCAGTCCATGTTGCTACAAAAGTTGGATATTCATCCTTTCAGATGGAGGCGTAGTATTCCATTGTATATATGTACCACTTCTTCTTTATCTATTCATCTGTTGAAGGGCACCTTGGCTCTTTCCACAGTTTGGCGATTGTGGCTATTGCTGCTATGAACATTGGGGTACATATGGCCCTTCTTTTCACTACATCTGTATCTTTGGGGTAAATGCCCAGTAGTGCAATTGCAGGGTCATAGGGTAGTTCTATTTTTAATTTTTTAAGAAATCTCTACACTGTTTTCCAAAGCGGCTGCACCAACTTGCATTACCACCAACAGTGTAAGAGGGTTCCCCTTTCTCTGCAGCCTCTCCAACACTTCTTGTTTCCTGTCTTGTTACTTTTGGCCATTCTGACTGGTGTAAGGTGATACCTCAGTGTCTTTTTGATTTGAGATTCCCTGATAGCTAGGGATGATGAACAATTTTTTGTGTCTGTTAGCCGTTTGTATATCTTCTATGGAGAAGTGCCTCTTCATGTCTCTTGCCCATTTTTTGATGTGTTCATCTTCTTTTTGGGTGTTGAGTTTGAGTAGTTCTTTACAGATCTTGGATATCAGCCCTTTGCCTGTAGTGTCATTTGCAAATATCCTCTCCCATTCTGTGGGTTGCTTCTTTGTTTTGTTGACTGTTTCCTTTACTGTACGGAAGCTTTTTATTTTGATGAAGTCCCAAAAGTTTATTTTCGCTTTTGTCTCCTTTGCCTTTGGAGAGGTGTCTTGAAAGGATTTGCCTTGGCCAATGTCAAAGAGGTTACTGCCTATGTTTTTCTTCTCCAGGATTTTGATATATTCCTGCCTCATGTTGAGGTCTTTCATCCATTTCAAGTTTGCCTTTGTGTTTGGTTTAAGAGAATGGTCTACTTTCATTCTTCTATATATAGCTGTCCAATTTTCCCAGTACCATTTATTGAAGAGACTATCTTTTTTCCACTGGATATTTTTTCCTGCTTTGTCACAGATGATTTGACCATAGATTTGTGGGTCCATATCTGGACTCTACTCTGTTCCATTGGTCTATTTACCTGTTTTTGTGCCAGTACCATGCTGTCTTGGTAATCACAGCTTTGTAATAAATATCCAAGATCTGTAAAGAACTTCTCAAACTCAACATCCAAAAAGAAGATGAACACATCAAAAAATGGGCAAGAGACATGAAGAGGCACTTCTCCATAGAAGATATACAAACGGCTAACAGACACAAAAAATTGTTCATCATCCCTAGCTATCAGGGAATCTCAAATCAAAAAGACACTGAGGTATCACCTTACACCAGTCAGAATGGCCAAAAGTAACAAGACAGGAAACAAGAAGTGTTGGAGAGGCTGCAGAGAAAGGGGAACCCTCTTACACTGTTGGTGGTAATGCAAGTTGGTGCAGCCGCTTTGGAAAACAGTGTAGAGATTTCTTAAAAAATTAAAAATAGAACTACCCTATGACCCTGCAATTGCACTACTGGGCATTTACCCCAAAGATACAGATGTAGTGAAAAGAAGGGCCATATGTACCCCAATGTTCATAGCAGCAATAGCCACAATCGCCAAACTGTGGAAAGAGCCAAGGTGCCCTTCAACAGATGAATAGATAAAGAAGAAGTGGTACATATATACAATGGAATACTACGCCTCCATCTGAAAGGATGAATATCCAACTTTTGTAGCAACATGGACTGGATTGGAAGAGATTATGCTGAGTGAAATAAGCCAAGTAGAGAAAGTCAAGTACCACATGGTTCCACTTACTTGTGGTGCATAAGGGGTAATACAGAAGACAGTAGGAGAAGGAAAGGAAATGGGAAGTAGGGTAATTCAGGGAGATAAATGAAGATTGAGAGACTTTGGACACAGAAACAAACTGAGGGATTTGGAGGGAGTGGGTGGGGGATGGGAGAGCCTGGTGGTGGGTACTGAGGGCACATATTGCATGGAGCACTGGGTGTGGAGCATAAACAATGAATCTTGGAACACTGAAAAAATTTTTAAAAAATAAAAAGTAAATAAAAATAGAAAAAAGTAAAAAAGAAAATGAAGTGAAAAGCTTTATCCACAAAGTGTTCAACTTTTGGGGTAGTACCTGGAACTTAACATATTGCTTTTATGCCGATGTTGGGGTTTTACATTTTTGGTGTTGTCCTCTTGTTCTTCTGGCTTGCCTTCTGGGGGCAGGGCCTGCCACACTGTTTTCAGTCCCTTCTACTTGGGCTTTGTCTCTGTGCCCCCTTCCTAGGGGCTGGGCTCCATAGCAACCAGATTTTCAGGCTTTGTTCTCTGGAGGATTTGTTCTTTTGTGGCTTTTTGGAGCTTTTCAGAAAGTCATGCCAGAGCAAAATGTCTACTCCCAGACCTCCTTCCCAGAGAGAGTCCTCAGCTAGCAGCCCTCTGGATGGTTCCGGGCTCATTGCCTCTCCCTGTATCTTCCCCTTTGGCCACTTGTCACAACCGGGCACACCCGCAGCAGCTGGTCAGATTGGCACCCAAAGCCCCTGCTTGTCGTTTTGCTCCTGTGCCAGGGAAACCGGGCTGATTTCGGGTCATGGGACCTTGTCTCTGCCCAGGGAGCCTCTCCTTGTTTCTTCCCCCTTTGGCCACTTGTCTCAGCCGGCATTCCCGCAGTTGCAGGTCAGATTGGCACCCGAAGTCCTGGCTTGTCGTTCTGCTCCTGTGCCATTTCTTTTAGCTTTAAAAATTATAAATAGAAAACTATATCTGTTTTATATGGAAACCGCAACTGATTTCAAGTCCTGTGACCTTTTCTCCGCCCAAAGAGTCTGTAATACACACCCACGCAGAAGGGACTGAGATCCCTCAGCCCCAGAGTGTCTGCAGAGTCACCTCTTTTGTGGGTTGTGTGCGCCTGGCCCAAGCGGCAGTAAAAGAAAAAAAAAATCGGCAGAGGAAAAAAAGTGGCAATTTTAAAGACAGTCCATGCCACCAGTTTCCCTCCGGCTCCTTGCCAGGGAGCGCTTTCTATCCCTGGGCTGGTGTCGTAGCTTTATATCCCTGCCAATGGTGAAGACCCTTTGCTTTTGAGGGCTTTTAACCAGACTGCACGTTGATGCTGGTCCCCAAGCACAGGGCACTTTCGTATTGGGGTATTACTTTCCAATGGGTCACTTCTGTTGGATCCCTCCCCCTCCTACTTCTCTGAAATTAGCCTGAGAACTCCCGCTCCACTTTACTTCTCTGCTGATGCTCTTCTGTCCCCGTAGTGATCCAGAAGTGTGTAGTCTTACATCTCAGGCAGATTTCATGGGTGTTCAGATTGTCCTGGTAGATAGTTCAGCTCACTTCAGGAGATCTTTTGAAACAGGGTCTCTTATTTCTCTACCATCTTGCCCCTCTCTGGTGTTCTGTAAATTTCACAACAGAGGTCATGCCACTTTTGTGTGTCCTCATGATTAAGTGATAGTCATATTGTTTTTAAATTAATAAATGCTGAGAAATTAGTTGACAATTTTTTTATATGTAAAGAGTTGTATAGTCAACACCACCATTTCTATTTATTATTATGTTTGCTTTTAAATCCTTTCTCATGGGAAAAATTTTCATTAAATGCAAAGATCAAAAATTATCTTCAGAATCTATAAAAACAACAGGGGATTGGCATACAGTAAGTAGCATAATAATGTATAATACTTAGTTTGATATATGGTTTTCTATTTATAATTTTTAAAGCTAAAAGAAATGTTTTACAAATAGTTTGATTTAGAGAAATAAGGATGAATTGAATTAAACTTTTTCCTTACACTCTTCTATAGCACTTAACAATTTATACAGTGCTTATTTAAAACTTGTTTGGTAAGAAAAAGAAAAGCTTTTTGTGTTTAGACAGAGCTAGATCAATGGTCATCTCAAACATTTACTTGTGTAAGTTTAGTTAGCTATTTAATTTCTAATTTTAACTCTGTTTTCTCATTTGTGAAATTGGCTCATGGAAATAACAAACATACCTCTCAAGGTTGTTTAAAAGGAAAGATATAAACTTTCAAGTAAAGACTAACAACCTGACACTCAAAAAATTATACCTAATGTGTGTGTGTGTGTGTGTGGGTGTGTGTCATAATCTTCACAACTTTGAAGAGTTATCTTATGTACCTTGGATATTATTTCCTGGATTTTGCAGAGATTCATGCCTTGTCTTTTTTTTTTTTAAGAATTTATTTATTTGAGAGGGAGAGAGAGAAAGAGAGAACTAGCAGAGAAAGGGTCAAAGGGAGAGGGAGAAGCAGACTCCCATTGAGCTGGAGCCCCACGTGGGACTCAATCTCAGGACCCTGAGATCATGACCTTAGCTGAAGGCAGCAGCATGCAGGGTCCCCTGCCTTGTCATCTTTTATTTCCTGGCTCAAACACTACCTTCTCAGAGGTGGCTTTTCTAGCTTTCATATATAAATAATTTTTAGTAATATCTGCCTCTACCACTTTATTTTCATTTAATTTCTTCATAGGAATTTTTTACTAGATATTAATGTGTATTTTACTTTTTAGCATTCCATTAAACTGCCCATCCTCCATTAAAGTAAAGATTTTCTTTGTTTTGTTTATTCAATAAACATTTTTTTTGAGGAAGTAGATAAAAGAAGAAATGGTTTTATTGTCATTTTAAAATGAAACATGGGAATCTTGCAAATTTCCCAATGTTCTAGTCAATGCTCAACAAGTGAAAGTTAACATTCTGAAATGATTTTTGTTCTTTCATACTGTTTTTCTTTTGAAGCATGTGTCTCATAAACTCCCTTTAAAGGGATGCATCAGATACTTTTTAGATTATTGTTTGTGGATTGGTCAGTTCAACCTTAGGCCATTAAAGGTTGGTGGTATAGAGAGAGTCAGAACTTGTCTCCTTGGATACACTGTATTCTGTTTGAGAACTGAATTTTCAGTAGAAATTTAGTAAAGTCTATCAATATCAAGAATGAATAAGTCTCAAGGGGCAGAGAAAGCTTTAGTACTAATTTGTAGCTAAAGGAGAAACTTCTGATTTGTACATTCAGACATTTAAGATCTCTGAGTTCCTTTCCCCACCAAAATGGAATAAAAGGAAACTTTTATTACTTTCTGTAGAATTCGGTCATTTGTTTGAGTTCAGACAGGGAATTTCTGTTGTCTACTTCATACATTTTAGGTCTCATTTTGGAAACTGTAGGTAGTATAGGCCAACTCCAACTGAGGTATGTGTTTCTATATTTATTTATATTTTCTTATGTAAACTATTCTCCTAAGATGTTATACAATGTTGACATTAAGGATGAGCATGGGAAGGAAAAATTAGTCAACATAAATGACAAAATAAATTGAACAACCACAACAAAAAAACCCTCATAAATGACTTGTACTTTACTGTATTCTATCTTTGGTGTGACACACAAAATTCTAATGCAATCTGGCAATCATGTACTTTACAATTTCTAATTCATGCTACAGAATAATATTCTGTGACATTCTTTAATTTTTTCATCTTTTTAATTAATTGCCACAATTGGCAAATTCTCTTCAAATATAATACTTGCTATGAATGTCAGAATGTGTTATAATGACAGAAAGGAAGGAAACTGCAGTCAGCATCTTTAAACAATTCACAAATCACCTAAACTTATAATCCTTGTCTTAGTTTTATATACTCAATTCATCAAAACACTGAACCTTAACTTTTCTCTGCATTATTTTTTGTCATTCATTCTGAGCCTCTTATTCCACCCCAAATCTTTCTTTGTAAAACGAGTAAAACAAACATGCCCAAATAACTACTGCTTGTCAGGCTGTATGTGTGCAGATTTGCATTTTACTCCTCAGTCTCTGGTATTTCTAGATATGTCACAGCATTTTTTATAATATCTAATAAGTTGATGTAATGATTGGCAAGATATAATAGAGAACTAAACCAGTACTTTACAAATGTTATATTATACTTTTATATTTATCAACTGAGAAACATATTTAAAAGTAGACTTGATACTATATGTCTAAGATCCCAGATTTTGCATTTCCTATAAGGTTCCAGATAATGCTGATTGATGCCACTAGTTCAAAAAATATACTTTGAGAAACTGTAGCATTTTCTTGGTTCAAGTTTCTGTACAATACTGTGGAAGTCCCTTAAATTTCTGAGAATTACTTCCTTTGACTCTAAATTGGGTACAACAAACGAGGCTAGTTTTATAAAGTTCTGAGCATGAAAAAAATAATATCATTCCTGCATGTAATATATAAACCATACTGTTCCTTATGGATTAAAAGGTAGTTTTTTTTTTTCCTTTTAGTTTTTTTATCTTTTTAGTAACCTACTTAATGCTATCCTTGATTGATTTATGTCCAAAATATCTGAGTATCTATTTCTGGATTTTTGTCAGACTAATTGGCTTATGAGTAAGCCATGTGACTTCTGAGTCTTATTATGTCACACTGATATGAATTTTCAGATATCCTAGTATCAGTATAAAGTGTTATCAGAAAGTATTATTGAACCATGATATTTTCTTTATCACTGTGCATACATCTCATAGAAATATTCTGTTCTCAATACATTTGCTGAATAAAGTGAATAACAGTTATGAATTCACTAACTTATTCATTTAGCAAGAATTTGTGGGTCATATACTAGATAAAAATAGGAAATACAAAAATAGTTATTTCTTTGGAAAAATGTCAGTTCATGTCTTCTCCCCATTTCTTAACTAGATTATTTGTTTTATGAGTGCTGAGTTTGGTAAGTCCTTTAAAGACTTTGGATACTAACTTTTTATCAGATATGTCATTTGCAAATATTTTCTCCCATTCCATATGTTGCCTTTTAGTTTTGGTGATTTTTTTTCCTTTGCTGTGTGGATTTTCATCTTTTTGTTTTTTTAGATTTTATTTATTTATTTATTTATTTATTTATTTATTTATTTGCTTATTTATTTATTAGAGAGAAATTGAGAGAGAGACAGTGAGTGAAAGAACACAAATGGAGAAGAGCAGAGGGAGAGGGAGAAGTAGACTCCTCCTCAGCAGTGAGCCTGACATGACTGTGGTTCAGTCCCAGGACCCTGGGAACATAACTTGAACCAAAGGCAGATACTTAACACTCTGAGTCACCCAGACACCCCCAGAAGGTTTTTATCTTTATTTAGATTTGTCTCTCTTGTCTCTGAAGAGGTGCCTAATAAGAAGTTGCTATTTCCGGTGTCATAGAGGTTGCTGCCTGTATTCTCCTCTAGGATTTTGATGGTTTCCTGTCTCACATTTAAGTCTTTCATCCATTTTGAATTTATTTTTGTGGATGGTGTAAGTAAGTGATCCAGTTTCATTCTTCTGCATATTGTTGTCCAGGTTTCCCAACACCATTTATTGAAGAGAATATCTTTTTTCCATTGGATATTCCTTCCTGCTGTGTCAAAGATTAATTGACTGTATAGTTCTGGGTCCTTTTCTGAGTTTTCTATTCTGTTCCATTGATTCATGTGTGTGGTGTGTGTGTGTGTGCGCGCGCGCATGTGTGTGCCAGTACCATACTGTCTTGTTGGCTACAGCTTGGTACAATATGATTCACTCATATGCAGAATTTAAGAAATAAAACAGATGAATATAGGGGAAGGGAAAAAAATTGAGGGAGACAAACCATAAGAGACTCAACTATGGAGAGCAAACTGAGGGTTGGTGGAGGGGAGGGTAGTAGGGGAATGAGTTAAATGGGTGATAGGTATTTAGGAAGGCACTTGTGATGAGCAGTATATATAAGTGATAAATTCTATTCCTGAAACAAAGATTATACCATACGTTAACTAACTAGAATGTAAACAAAAACTTGAAACAAGAATAATTAAAAATTTGGGGCACCTGGGAGGCTCAGTTGGTTAAACAACTGCCCTTGGCTCGGGTCATGATCCCAGAGACCGGGGATCGAGTCTCACATCGGGCTCCCTGCTCCGTGGGAAGCCTGCTTCTCCCTCTCTCACTCCCCCTGCTTGTGTTTCCTCTCTGGCTGTGTTTCTCTCTGTCAAATAAATAAAATCTTAAAAGAAAAAGAATAATTAAAAAATAAAAACAATTACTATTCTTAAATTCTCCTAATGGAATGGAGAGTCATTCATAGATATAATTACAGTGCAATGTGGAAAGGCAGAATATATGTGTGTGTGAGTGTGTGAGTATGGTGAAGTGGTGAAGGCTGGATTGTTTTTGTGATTAGATTGCTCAATAAGATCAAGACAGACAAGAAATTTCCACGTGAAACTAAATCACAAAATTTTCCCAAGTGGTATTAGACAGTCACTTATGTAATGGATAAACCCAAGATCCTTCAACTTTCTTTCCAATCTGGTTGTCTTATGAATTTTAATTTTTTTTTCCTTTTTGTCAAGATACATAAGAAGCCACCAATAACAATTCATGATGTATGAAACCTTTGTATGGACCTAAATAAAGAATTTAATTAATGGAAAAAGAAAAATTAGTCATGATGGAAATATACCATAAAGGGTTAAGTAACAAGAGTTTACAATGATTTTGGGAAATAAAGGAATACCAGAAAGGAAGTTAAGACATTGCCCAAATAGACCCATTCAGATTGCATGTAGGTATAACTGCCTTCAAATAAAATAGGTGCACATATAAGTATAACAAATAAAACCACTATAAAGCCATTTCGTTCACTGGCCTTTAATTCCAAGAGCTTCATGGAACAGAATGGTATTAAATCTTACATATTTCAAAGACTGTAAATACCAACAGATTTTTTTTTTGGAGAACACAGTGGTGTTTTCTCTCAGCTCATCCAAAGGATTATAAAGAAGTCAAGAACAGTTCTTTATATTACCTATTGAAAACATTTGCTGAAAAAGGCTAGTTGTTTTGTTTCTTGTTTTCTTTTTAACTCAGTGGTTTAGTCAGATGAGATCATTATTTGTTTTTTATGCTACTGCATTTGAAATGAAACATATCTCCTTGGTACTTGAACTCTTTCATAAGAAGTCAAATGCTTTTGTCTAGTTGCCATTTTTCCTTTGAATGCGAGTAATTGAATTACCAAAGATAGACTTAAAATATGACTGAATATACCTAATTTCTGTGTAAATTGAAGCTTTTGCTTCCTTTTACCTGCCACTATGTTCTTTTATCTGGAAAAATAATTGACTAAGTTTTTTTCCCCCTAAGTTAAGGTTGAAGATATATTTTCACATTTAAGTTCTGCACTTCTTGGGGCAGCTGGGTGGCTCAGTTGTTTAAGCTGGCCCCTTTGGCTCAGTCATGATCCTGTAGTCCCAGGATCAAGTCCCGCATGGAGCTCCAGCTCCACAGGGAGTCTGCTTCTCCCTCTGACCTTCTCCCCTCTCATGCTCTCTCTCACTCACTCTCTCTCTCAAATAATAAATACATTAAAAAAATTAAAGTTCTGCACCTCTTCTTAAAGGGATCATTTTAATGTTTCAGATCAAAGCATTATAAAAGGGTATGTAACTGATAAACATTTTTTTTCCTCAAGGGAATTAGCTTTTATAGTTGACCTAGCAACAAGACACCAAATTAATTGTTTTTCATAAGGGCTGTTAATCATAATAGTGACAATTCCACACAATGAACCCACTGGTAATTGAATATTGCGGCTTGCTTTAAGTATAATTTAAATCACCCAGCATGTTTAAATGGGGCAGACGGAAGAGGTTCTAAGTGGTTGGAGATGATCCATAAGCTAATTGCTAAGCAGTGGTGGCATTTTCATTTATTATAGACCTCTCAACCATTAATTGTGTATGGTGCTACAGTTCACTGGAGTTTCTCATTGAACAAGCTGCAAAGGTTAACTGGAGCCAAGTCGAAAAGAAGTCAAAAATAAGGAAGAAGCATGAGTCCTAACTATCACCATACTTATAAACAATGATAGCTTTTAAAATTACAGATGCCAAGCAACATTTTTTATGATGAAAGTACAATCTTTATTTGTATTTTGTGGAAGGGTACAATGGTAGCAAATCCCTTGAGATTAAAAGTTTATATTGCCAGTTGTTGTTTTTATGTATCTTTTTTATTTGAGAGTTTGAAACACTTTAACAAAATTAACTCTTTAAATAAAAATATATAATTTTATACTCAGGCATTTCAGGACCAAATACGTTAAGGAATTAATCATCGATTAGGAGGAGCTGTATATCATTCTCATGTATTTTGATATTCTTTGCTGTCATTTTGGTTATCTTAGGTATATACTACATCTTTGTTTCAAAGCCTTTAGCTGATTTCTTTCATTGTGATTAATTAGATTTACTTAAAAGTAAAAATATCACCATTTCTTAAGATCTCACATATATGAATCAATAGGAACTCCCTAGTTATAAGATAACACTTTGGATGAACTGCACTTAGCCACAATGTTATTGGTGGAAAAATCTGTCATGATTCTTTCTTATTGAGAAGAATACATACACAGAGACATCACAGACAGACTTAAAGAAGAACTTCAAATTACTCCTATTTTTTAAAAACTTTTTATTTTCTTCATTTTGTTGTTTCCTATATCTTCTACTGAGCATACAATGCTAAAATTTGCAGTTATATCTGTCTGCTTCTCCCTATGATTGTTCAATTGTTTCTTGATATATTTAGAGGATATCTTATTTGGTATATTTATTTTCATGGTGATTATATCTTCTTATTTTTCTTACTGATGGTAGATAAAATATTAAATAACTACTAAAAATTAAATAAATAACATATTGATGGCAAAAGAGCTTTTTTTAGAGTTTACATTTCTTACTTTATTTAAAATTTCACCAACAGCATTTTTTGCCATAATATTTACAAAATACATTTTCCATCATTTATAAATCCTTTGTTCTTAAATTAGTCTCTTAGGAAAATTCTGTTATTGGATCTTGTTTGATACATCCCAAACTTTGAGTCTCTTCTTTTTTAACAATGAGTGTAAAACTTTTACATTTATTACATTGAATACTTTAGTTAGGGATTTCATACTCTGAAGTCTTTTTTTTTACCATTATTATTATTAAAAGTACTGTTGTAATTTATTTTTGTATCTTTCTTAGTTTTTTATTTGCTTGTGTCATATCAATATATTTAAATTTTATTCTTGAGATGGTGATTAAGTTGGCATTATATATTTATTTTTATATACATATGGATTTTCAATTTACTTCCTAATTTCTTAAATAGGAATTAAAATTAATTTGTAATTATCCTATATTAATTTACATTTGTTCCATAAGCATGTTATGTGATCACATTCTACCTCCCTATCCTGACTCTAGCCTTGTTATGAACCAAATGCTTGTGACCCATCTAAAGTCTTATGTTGAACCCCTCATCCCAAGTGATGGTATTTGGAGGTGGTTTTCTTGGGAGGGTTTAGATGAGGTTATGAGAGTAGAGACCTCATGATGGGATTAGTGTCCTTATAAAAAGAGGGAGAGAGCTGATATCCCTCTCTTTCTGTCATAAGAGGGTACAGCAAGAAAGTGGCTGTCTGCACACTAGGAAGAGGGTTCTCACCAGACACCAAATCTGCCAGCACCTAAGTCTTGGAATTCCCAGAATCCAATTGTGAGAAATAACTTTTATTTAAACCACCAAGATCATGGAATTTTGTTATTACAGCCCAAATTGGCTAAGACAAACCCCAAACTCATTATGTTGTTATCACAAAAAGTTTATCTTCAGTAGTTTTATATTATAATAGTGAATTTTATGTGTCAAGTCGACTGGATCATGGGATGCCCAGAAATCTGTTAAATTTATTTTTCAGAGCATCTGGGTGGCTCAGTTGTTAAGCATCTGCCTTTGGCTCAGGTCATGATCCTGGAGTCCTGAGTTTGAGTCCTGCACCGAGCTTCCTACTGCATGGGGAACCTGCTTCTCCCTCTTTTGTTCCCCCTGCTTGTTCCCTCTCTTGCTGTGTTTCTTTCTGTCAAATAAGTAAAATCTTTAAAAACAAAAAAATATTTGTCAGTGTGTCTGTGAGTGAGGGTATTCTCAGAACAGAATTAACATTGAAATTGCAGACTTCAGTGTGGGTGGTCATCATCCAATCACTGAGGACCTGATAGAACAAAGAGGGGCAATTCACTTGCTTTCCTAGCCACTTGAGCTGAACATCAATCGCCATAACCATGTGAGCCAATACCTTACTTTATAATATATCTATCATCTATCTAATATATAATTTATATCTCATTTAATATGTGATACATATCATATTTATATAATATATATCCTATATATATCCTATTTAATATGTTATATATATATATATATATGTCTCCTATTGGTTCTGTTTCTCTGAAGAACAGTAATGCACCTATATTATTTTTGTGACTGCTTATTCATATAATTGCAAACTTGATTAGCTACTTAGTTTCCCTCATTACCTATATTTTATAATGTTCTTATGCATTTCCCCCCTTCTGTTAAGATGTTTTCTTAAAGTGTATTTTCAAAAAGTTTCTTGATTTGGTTAAATTTCTAGACCCTTAATATTCACTAAATTCATCTTTTCCTCATATTTAGATTATAATTTTACCAGATATAAAAGTCTAGGTTTAAGATATTTTCCTTTGACATTTTGGAAATATTAATCCATTGTCCTTGTATATTCAATGTTTTTGCTGAGAACGGCCACATAGTTCTTATTATTTGTAGTTTTTACTCCTTGCTTTGAAATACTATTTTTAATATATTTTCTAATTTGGCTTCCATTATTTTTAGCCAAGAATTTTTTTCTTACTCACTGCCATCTCTTCAACCTTTTCAATATGAAGGCTTACACTTTTCTTTTTTTCTGGCAACAGTATGTCCAGATTTTTTCAAATATATGTGCCAGAACCTATATTTTATTTTTCTTTTGTTCTGAACTTTTTTTTTAAAGATTTTATTTATTTGACACAGAGAAACACAGCCATAGAGGGAACACAAGAAGGAGGGGCAAGAGAGGGAGAAGCGGACTTCCCGCCAAGCAGGGAGCCCAATGTGGGGCTCGATCCCGGGTCTCTGGGATCATGATCTGAGCCGAAGGCAGTCGCTTAACCAACTGAGCCACCCAGGCACCCCCTGAACTTGTTTTCCATGCAAATGAATACATCTGTTTCTATCCTTCATGTCACCTTGCTTTACATTGGTATCTTCTCTTCATGGACTCTTAATGCTTTCTGATCAAAATCCTAGGCTTATATTTAAATGCACGGATTTATTTTTTCAACTTGTATTCATTTTGCTCTTGAATCCATTCATTGAGTTTATTTTGCAAATATTACACCTTTATATAAATTGTTTTTATTTATCACTCTTAAAATTGTAGTTAACAGAACTGATCCATTAATATCCATCTCATTTCAATGAAGCTTTTTGCATTGAATGGTCATGGGAGAGAATCAGTGGTGCATACTACCAGACTACAAAGAGTGGTTGAATAGGATAATTAAGAGAATAGAGTCTTAGATTTAAAATTAGGACTAGATTGCAACTACATAATCTGCTTTATGACGTTGGGAAAATTTCTTGACTTCTCTACATCTCAGTTTCCTTACATGTAAAATGAGACTGTTATTGGTACTTACCTTATTGGGTTGTGGCAAATAAAGGAGTTAATATAATATGACATTTAAAATAGTACCTACCCCAAAGTTCATGCCTGAAAGGTGTTAACTATATATATTAATATTAGGACAGAAATCAGAAGTTATTCTTTGAAAATTTAGAAATAATTCCTTGGTAGTATTTGCTTTTCTCTGGAGCACAAAATTATTAACCCCATCTTTGTAAAAACATAATTTGTCAATTTTATCAGAAGCAAGTATAAAAGTCAATTTGCACCCTAAAATTAATTGTGGTGTTCTGTTAACAGGCACTCTTTGCTGCATTAACAGGTATGAGGAAATAAAAAAATTCCTGGATTTCTCAGGAATTTCTCTTTTACATTTTTTCTGTAAAAAGCCCCAACCTCCTATGTTTCTTCACAAGCCATGAGAATTGTTTCTGTAGCCATTTGTCTAGTTAATTGCTTTTATCCAAAAGGATAATAAAATTTCTCTTATTTCTAGGAGAGGGACCATGGTTACATCTCAGAGGAGACACCTAGGTTAAAGTGCCAGGAAGAAGGGAGCTGCTATCCTTCTGGGTATTTGTGTTTCAAGGAACAGTTAAGTCAGGGAAGTTAGAGACTTCACTAAGTGATAAAAGTAGAAGAACTAGAGACTATCTGGTTTCTGGAGAGATTTTATTTTTCTACCAAAGACCTAGAGTAAGGAATAGATTCTCAGGAAGAGGGAGGGACAACTGCTTCTTTTTCTTTATAAACAAAATAAAATAATTTTCCTAATTCCTGACCTATAAGTTGTCCAGTGATTTGCACCAGATAACTGATCTTGTTCTTATTTAGTGCTTTAAGAGTAAAGACTAGAGCTAAGAAAGGCGGGATGAGGAGATGCTTGATATTTACTATGATGTTTTTATTAAGAATAACAGAATACCTCTGATACAGAGCACCTCATATACATTCAAAATAAAATTGATAAACAGATATTAAAATCTTCAGATAACATTCTGTACACAAACTCATCAATTGATTTTGACTTCTGTAAAAGTCAAAATACTATAGTTATGCTTCAATAAGAGACAAGCTCAAAATCTCAGTGCCTCACATCATACATGCTTATTTTTCTTTCATATAAAGTCTGATACTGTTCCAAAAGTTCTCGAAAGAGAAAGTCCTTCATGCAGAGACAAAATGATTTCGTTGACAGAGGTTCCACCCTCCTGCAGCTGCACTGTCTGGAACACTTTACTTCCCATGTTGATGAGGAGGGTTAAGAGACAGTTGGAGGGTTGTTTGCTTGCAATTCTACACTTTGTCTCACAGGTTACCTGTTTCTAATGCTTGCTCATAACCCAGCAGTGAAAATCAGTTACATGATCCTACTTACCCCACTGAAAGGAGATTGAGGAATGAAAATTTCCAGGGTAGTCAGTTCCTCCCACAAAATAACCACACTACATAAATCATGAGAGGGAAAAAAATCACAGACCTTATATAAAGAAATGAAGTTAGGGGAGTGGCATTCAAGAACTTTATCAGTGACACATAATTAAAAAATAAAACTTATGGACTGAATAAAAATAGTGGGAATGTTTTATAAATACCACAAGAAACAGTGGCCTTCTACCTTTGAACCAGATCTAATGTTGACTTGTGGAAGTTAGGGTCAGAAGGATCACATCTCGGGGGTTATTACAAAGCAGTGGGGAAAGGGTTACTGGAAATAGGCTGGAAAGTTCTAACACACACAGTGAGCAGAGGCAGCTGGAAGGGATGTTGGAAAGTGTGTGTAGTTTTTACAACCCCTGTATGGCTCAATGCACCTATGTACCATTTTCACCTGATGAAATCACCTCATAGTGATTTCATGAAGAGTTTGCACATAAGCAAATATAAAAGTCTCATTTTGTTTGAACAGTTCCCTACTATATCAGTCAGGTTGGAACCACCTGCATTTTAGAAACAAACATTTTAGCACAACCAATTATATCTGGAAAGAGACTGGCCATGATTAATATTGCTAAAACTTACAACACCATTCTATATTGGGTGACATAAATTTTGTCAAAATATGTATGTGTTTTTATTCATATAATATGCAATGATCACACAATATTCTATTACCCCGAATAGTAAAGATCAAATAGCACAAACATTAATTAAATCACTGGTTATATATCTAAAATACCAGTTCTTTCTTTATTTGAACCATAGTTGCTTCTCCTCTTGGCTACGATAGCAGTTAGCAAACTTAACAAGACTATTATAATTTCCTAGTTTTAAATTACTTTGAAGATCCCTTAGTGTTTCCAAATGGTGATGATTATAATCACAGGAAAAGAACTCATTTGATTTTAGATAATAATTCATCCTCCTTCACAATAAAACCATTGACAAAAACAAAAACACACACAAAGATCCTCTAATACTTACATAAATTAAATTTCTTCCCTTTGATTATTAAAATATTTTGGTCTTTATGATGTACTTGGCATTTTTATTAAGTATTAAACATGTAATGTATATCTCAGGGCATATCTCCTTTGTGTGTGTGTGTGTGTGTGTGTGTGTGTGTGTGTGTCTATCTGTGTAGCTTTTGAGGTTAAACCACTGTCTAACCCACAGGATTGTGCTCCAGGGATAGTCGGTGAAAAAAATAAAATAACAATCAACTGATTAAACCTGCTAGAATTAATTACTTCCCTAATATCACCCCTTATCAACAAGGCTCTCATCCTGAAATAACTCTGCAAATCCCCTCATCTGACCCGATTTAACTCCTCTGGGCAATAATAAATCTTTCATTTGTCCATTGCACTTCATGGTTTTTCATCAGCAAAAATCTTTATTTACAGTGTACCTTCACCATCTAATAAACAAAATTGTTACTGTGCCCTGAGACTTTGCTTTCCTTGCAGTCTCTGTTGGTGACAGTCTTTCCTCCCAAACATATTCTAATTAGCAGTGGAATAGGCATCTTCCTCACCATTTTTGTCACTCCTGGATGACCCTTTCTAGTGTGTAAAACCCCAAGCTCCTTTGAAAACCAGGGTTATCTGCAGCCTCCGTATATTCTTCTTCATAACTTGAAACTTTGGCCCCTCATATCACTACCACTCTATTTCTTCTGTCATAATTCATACCATTTCAATATTCCTATAAATTTCCAGTATCATTACTTCCAATGATCCTCTCCTTGAACCCTCTCTCATTGTCCCAATTCTAATCACTATTTGACCACAACTGCATTTCTATCTCATCGCCTCTAGTCTCTGACTCAAACTTTTTTTGTCAACTCTACAATATTTTTATTGTTACAGATTCTGTTCTTACATTCTTTCCTTGAATTTCATGGCCACTCTTATAATCACTCCTTTACTTATTTCTTCAATTCTTTTGCCTCCACCACTAGAAACTTCCACCAAAACTCTAATATGATCACATCCAACTCTCCTTTTTCCACCCAGACTGAAATATTACAATAACACTAATGCTCTAACTTTAAAACATAAAACATAATTTTAAGAACTAATATTATTAAACTATGCTAAATAGTTTCACTTTAAAACTACAAATCTCAAGGAAGAGTTTAGTTCTACTCAGGAGTTTTCTTCTACCTAGTAATTTTTATTTTTTTAATGTCTTAAATTAGTATATTACCCCCTCCTTCTTTTTCTCCTCAACCCTCCAACGCCTCCTTAGCAGAGATAAGCTACTTGTTTTACTTGCTCACAAAAGCCATTTCCCTTGGTCTAGTTTATAGACCTAAACTGTGTTTCTTGGCCTTGTCACAGTCCAGTGGAGATATTCTAAATGACTCATTGTTGACAATGAAATGTGATTAGTCCTTGAGGATTAAGGCAGTTAACTTAAATTCCTTCTCCACACTCTCTCTGTGAACTTCACGTACAATCTAGATAAAACCTCATGTTGAAGTTTATGTAGCTAAATATTGGGCAGCTAGATTCAAGAACCATTTGGAAGCAATACAGCCAGTAGTTCAGTTTATTTATTTTTTAAAGATTTTATTTATTTATTTGACAGAGAGAGATCACAAGTAGGCAGAGAGGCTGGCAGAGAGAGAGGAAGAAACAGGCTCCCCACCAAGCAGAGAGCCCGACGCGGGCCTCGATCCCAGGATGCTGAGATCATGACCTGAGCTGAAGGCAGAGGCTTTAAGCCACTGAACCACCCAGATACCCCAGTAGTTTAGTTTAAACAACACTATCCAGACAACTGGCAAAAAAATAAAAACAAAAACAAATACTTTGCCTGTGTTAAGCCTCTGAGATTAGAGAGTAATCATTAAAATTGCTTGCATTAAATATCTTTATTTTCACAACCTCCTTCCCAGGTACTCTCAGCTGAAAATATTATTATTTTTTTTTTTGCTGTGAAAAAATAAAAGGTAACAGAAGAGAATTTCTATGTTTATGTTACCAAAATGATTATTTACTGATATCTTTGGTTCTGTACACTTAAACTCAACCTTTTCTTCTTTTAGAGCAATCAAATATTCTACTTATACTTTGTATAAATAAGATAAAATACCACATTTCCTACTCAGGGACTTCTTTCAATTAACAGACCTTTCCTGAATCATCAATATGTCTCTGTATACCTGATATATTAATACCAGCACTCATGAGATTGTCCTTTTCTGTCTTTTTGGAGAATTTTCATCTTCCCAGTTCCTAAATGATGGATGCTTCTAGCAGTTGTAGAGTTGTTTTTTTTTTCTATTTTTATCAGGTTTTTATTTAAATTCTATTTAGTTAACATATTGTGTAATATTGGTTTTAGGAGTTGAATTTAGTGAATCATCACTTATACATAGCATCCAGGGCTCATCACAAAAGGTGTCCTTCTTAATATCCATCATCTGGCATTTAGTATTTCAATATCTTCTTTTCCACCTCTACTTACTTCCCTCATCATGATCTCTAAATTTCCAGTGTCATATATTTAGCTACATGTTTTCAACATAAGGCCAATAGGGAAAAAAACTAGCAAAATTTGTAGTCTGCAAATTTTCAAAAGTATTGTAATGATATTACTTTGCTACTTCAATAATTGAACTATGGCTAATCAAAACATTATGACTGGAGAAATAGAAAAAATAGATACACAGGAAGTTGCAGGTTTTTTTTTTTTACTATTTTGCAATTTTTCTATGTCTAATTTAGTTTAAATAATAGTTAAAAATTAAAATAAAATGATAAAAATTGAATAGATGAGCAACTGCTTCATGAAATTGATGGCCTTAGTGATGATCTAGAAAAATTGGAGGAACTGCAATGGAAAATATGAGAAGGCCATGTCAACTAAGTTATGCAAAGGCACATGCACACAAAAAAACAAAACTGACTATGCTTGAGGAAGGAGAATTTTTTTTTTTTTTTGAACTCTGACTACACACATGGGCATGTTTGTGATGAAAGTGATGTGTTAGGTTGAGCTTGTAATAAATTGGAATGAAGAAGAGAAAAAACCTTACTTCTCAAAATATTCTAAACTAGAGAAGACTGGGAACAAGAACAATCCATCATTCTTGCTCTAAACAAGCTTTCCCTGAGTACGAGATGAACTTGATGGCTTTAATAAGTCTTTCGTGTTTTCAATTTTTGTGACTCTATGAACTTACCTGGTGCTGTGTTTGCTATAAATGCTCATGATATAAAAAAATAATAATTTCTGTCACTCTCATTTTGATTTTTACATTTAGTTGCAGCATATACTTTATCAACAAACAAGGGATTTTGCCACATATTATGTGCTTCTAACTTTAATTGCCAGGTGTGTATGTGTGTGTATATTTTCCATCCTATGATGCCTTGACCTTTAGTTAATCCTTCATCATTGTTTTGGGTATAATATAAACACTGAATAACAATGGCACTTCAATTATGAGCTCCTGACAATAACACTAATTTCATCTCTGAAATAACACAGAGAAAATACTTAGGTAAAAGAGTGGGAGTACATTAGCTAAAGTCACAATATTCAAACCCCAGAAAGCATTTTTTTCTGAATAACTTCTCCAAGTGAATGCTAGAAATTGTTCTGACATTATTAGAGGGACAATAAATCCCTGAACCAGTCAACTTTCTGGAAGTCAAGGCTTCTACAAAAATATTACTGGTGATGTACAGTCTTCTATGAATTATGCAAACTCCTGATGCATTCAGTTAATCCTGATTTTTAAAATATTGAAGAGACAAAATTTCCACTTTGTGTGTAAATAAAATTTATCATACATTTCAGATACATATATAGAGTTAGAATCTATCTCAAACATCAAATTAATGGATCAAATATTGCCATTTCAAATAAATATTTTAAGGTATTTTGAAGAAATATTTTAAGGTGTATAATTGAGCACATAAACACACTGGTGTTGCCTCATATAGCCATTCATCCTCCAAGAAGGAGAATAGACATGTTGCCATAGAGGAAAGTTTTCAAATTACCAACATTGCCCACCAAATATAATGTAAATTACATCCTGAATACTCAGAAATGTTAATAATTGAAATAAAATCATCATTTTTAAATTAGTGTTTTTTTCTGTAAGAAATGACAAGATTTGTAGTTTTCCACCTAAGCACAAATGATTTGTTCTACAGTAAATGGCTTAAGCCATAAATCAGGTTATATATATCAACAGTGAACTTTTTCTCATTCTTTAAAGATTTTATTTACTTATTTGAGAGAGAGAGAATGAATGGGGAGAGGGATGCAGAGGGATAAGCAGACTCCCAGATGAACAGGGAGCCAGATGCAGGACTAGATCCCAGGTCCCTGAGATGATGACCTGAGTCAAAGTCAGATGCTTAAGCGACTGAGCCACCCAGGTGCCCTGAGTTTTTCTTATTCTTTATCAGGGGTAAATTAAAAATTCCCATTAAATAATTATAAATATCCAAAAATAGCAGAAGCTATTTGATATAGGAGATGAAATATAAAATGAGGAATCATGGATTTAGTCCTTCCTACGGATTAAGGTTAAATTACATACTAGGAGCAGAGACAAATTCCATGGTTATACATTTACCAATCGTTAACATTAAAGACTTATTACTTGTACTAAAAATTCAAATTTATTTGGAAAAATTTCTTATTCTACATGCAAATATGATGTTATGTCTATTAATTAAAGGCTATTATAGATATTGAAAAACATTGCCATTGTGTTATCCTGATAAAGATTTTATAGTCACAGATGTAGTCTTTTATGAAATTATCAGTTTCATTAAAAAATATTTTTCACACCCTTACTTTAAAAAAAGAAATCAATAGGCTTTTGTCTCATTTTTGCCTTAATCCAGTTAAACTTAGAATGGAAACGACAAGTCTTTTAGTTCCTGCCCATTTTTTGTGTGTGTTTGGTTGTTGAAAAATTATATAAAGCAGTTGATTCATACTAAAGTTACCCAAATTTACTTCAGTACTGAATCAAATTTACAGTTATTTTTAATCTCCACATTCTCTTTGAATGGATTAAAGATGGATCAGCATGCAGATATTATTTATCTTTTCTAGTGATCATCAAAACTCACAAAATAATTTTTAGTTTAGCAAAGAAAAATCTTTTTTGAATACATAATACATAGAGGCTAAGTATTGATTTGTACACTAGTTTGTCAGTATTTCTATCCTGTTGTAAAAAGGGCATCTATTATCCTGCATAAAGACCATGCTATTGTTTTTCAATATTAGAAGTCATTGATATATTTTGTTTAACTAGATAAATTTCCTATTGTTGCTTTTTTTTTTTTTAATGTAGTTGAAACATAATGTTACCCTGGTTTCAGTGTAACAATCAATACAGTGAATCAATACAGTGATTCATTAACTCCATAGGTCATGGTATGTTCACCACAACTGTAACTACCATCTGTGACAATGCAGCACTTTTTTTTTTTTTAAGATTTTATGTATTTAATTGAGAGAGAGAGAGAGAGCACAAGTTGGTAGAGAGACAGAGAGAGAGGGAGAAGAAGGAGCATATTCTCCTCTGAGGAGGGAGTTGGCTTTGGGGTTTGATCCCAGGTCCTGGAGATCATGACATGAGCTGAAGGTAGATGCTTAACCCACTGAGCCACCCAGGACTCCACCATGCAATACTATTAAAATACCATTGACTATATTTCTTATGCTGTACCTTTATTCCTAATTATCTATTCACTCCTTAACTAGAAGTCTGTATCTCCCCTCCATTTCACTCATTTTATCCATCTCCCTACCCCTCTTCCCTCCGGCAACCCTCACTTTTGTTCTCTGTATTTATGGCTTCTACTTTCTTTGTTTGCATATCATTATCAATATTTTAACTGGAATTATAAGAACCCCAGTACCAAGATAAAGCATCCTGTTTTTCCCACACATATTGCACCTCTTAATTACATCTTTGTGGTCTGAACTCTTTTATCTTTGTGGACAACACTTATAAATTTCACAAAGTACTTGTTTCGGAACATCCTTATTGGTTTTTCATAGTGGTTACTGTGCTTCTGTTGAACATAATGTGATTCAATCAATAACTAAATAATACCATTTGGTGATACTTCATAATGGAAACCAAACTAAGAATCATCAGGTCGCTAGTTAACTCGTTAGATATTCATTGTCATTCTTCATTTCAGCTCTTTAAACGTGCAAATCACTATACTTGTGAACTGTCTTGTCTTTAGTACATTTGTATTCACATCTACAATAAAATCAGGATCCAGTGTTTTAGGTTTATTTTATGTTTTAAGCAACCGACTTAGATCCCTTTCATCTCAGACATAGGCATTGAAATTTTAATGGAAAAAAAAAGTATCCATAAAAACATAAAATATGTATACTACATTCAACACACTGAAACAATAATGGACATATCATTTGAAAATATGGAGGCCATGAAATATTATCGTGCTAACAGAATGTTTAATTAACTAACTAATGTAGTTTTTCTGGCACATAACCATAACTTCTTGAAAATTGGCCATAATCATGACATCACAATTAATACATTGCAGATTTGGAAAGTTACTTACAAGAAAAGATTTAATTACTTTTCCTCTCAAAAAGCCATTCAATATGAAAATTTTTGATTTACTGTTATGAATTACAGGAGAGAAAGAGTGTATTAGATGTACTGAAATAAATTTGGTGGGGCTGAAACAAAATCATCACATGGAATTAAACAAACATTGTCATGTTATTTTACAATCAAAATTATACAATCCTTCAACATTTCTTATCCCAAATGCTGGTTTTCCCCTTGATTTATGTGTAATCACATGATATTAATTTTTCCATGTATTCATTCTTTTATTGCCCACTATGGTAAATTGGGTTATTCTTAACAATTTTTATTTATTCAAACTTATATAACTTCCATATACTTCTTGAATTTGAAACTTTTCAGCTCTCCTCAACATCATTTGTTAGATCTTGTTTTGGTCTACATTCACCACTTTATACGACTGCATAATTCAAATGTATCATCTTTGTCAGCATTATTATATACTCACAGAAACATCACAGAACAATAGCATATTTACTTGTATTCAAATATATTTGTATAAGAGTGACACTCTGCCAAGTGATTTTTATCTTTTCTGCATTTGTTCAAATATCAGACTTTCTCTTTTTTTAAGATTTTTTATTTATTTATTTGACAGGGAGAAACACAGCTAGAGAGGGAACACAAGCAGGGAAAGTGAGAAAGGGAGAAGCAGGCTTCCTGCTGAGCAGGGAGCCCGATGTGGGGCTCCATCCCGGGTCTCCAGGATCATGCCCTGAGCAGGAGGCAGTTGCTTAACCAACTGAGCCACCCAGGCCCCCTGCATGAATTCTTTTTAAAAATCACTTATAGGAGTCCCTGGGTGGTTCACTGGTTAAACCTCTGCCTTCAGCTCAGGTCACGATCCTGGAGTCCCAGGATCGAGCCCTGCATCCGACTGCCTGTTCAGCAGGAAGCCTGCTTCTCCCTCTCTCCCTCCCACTGCCTGTGTTCCGTCTCTAGCTGTGTCTCTCTCTGTGAAATAAATAAAATCTTAAAAAAAAAATCACTTACATACTTGTATCCAGAGATTAAGAGTCTCTTATGACTATAGTATTAGAGGCTATTAAAATTAATAATCTAAATTTCCATTTGAAGAAGAAAATGTCAGAATATTAAATCAAATGAAAGGAGGAAGGAAGTGGAAAAAAATCAGAATTTAACAAAATAAAATACAATGGAATAAAGCTTACAAAATTTGTTTTTATTGGTAAGATAATAAAATTGATAAATGCCAGGCAAGGAATAATGATAATAAAATTACCAAAATCAGAAATAAAAAATGGGTCATTACTACAGCTAATAAATTTGAAAACATAAATGAAATGGATAAAGACTTTGAAAAGTAATAGTTTGGCAAAGATGATATAAAAAGAGATAGAAAATATGAATAGTTCTATGGCTAATAATTGAACCTGTAATAAAAATCTCAGAATGAATAGTTTAGGCTCTCATAATTTCACTGGTGAACCTTTTCAAACTTTTAAGAAAGAAAGAATACCAATTCATACAAATCCCAGAAAATATAAATGAGGAAAAATTTTTAGCTCATTTTATGAGACTAGCACAGCTTTGATATAGAAAGTTGATAGGCAGTACAAGAAAGCAAAATTATAAGTCAATGTCTCTAGTGAACACAAAATATATTTTTAAAATATTTATTTACTTATTTATTGAAAAAGAGAGAGAGAAAATGCATGCGAGGGCCAGGGGGAGATTGAGAGAGAATCTCAAGCAGATTCCATATCTAGTGCGGGGCATGGGGTGCAAGGCATAGGGCTTGATCTCATGACCCAGAGATCACAGCCTGAACCAAAACCAAACATTGTACTCTCAACCAACTGTCTGACACAGAATATTTTTTAATATAAAAATAGTAAGCAGAATATGATCAAATCAAATAAATAAGATATAAAAAGGAAAAAAATCACTTACATGTATATTTTAAGTAGAGTTTAGCATTTTAAAAATTTCTGAGTGGGACTCCTGGGTGGCTTAGCCACTGCCTTCCACTCAGGTGAAGATCCCGGAGACCCAGGATTGAGCCCCATACTGGGCTGCGTGCTCGGCGGGAAGCCTGCTTCTCCCTCTCTCACTCCTCCTGCTTGTGTTCCCTCTCTGGCTGTGTTTCTCTCTGTCAAATAAATAAAATCTTTAAAAAAAAATTCTGAGCTTACTGAATGTACACTGGTCTTGAAAGAAGAGAACTTGGATTTCTCTCCTTTTTTTTTTTTTATTGTTACTTAAGTTTTTTTTTTTTTTTCCAGTGTTCCAAGATTCATTCCCCGTTCCCCACAACCAGTGCTCCACACAAATATGTGCACCCAGTACCCACCACCAGGCTCTCCCATCCCTCCACCCCCCTCCCTCCAAGTCCCTCAGTTTGTTTCTGTGTCTAAAGTCTCTGTTGTTTTGTTTCTCTCCCTGGATTACCCTACTTCCCATTTACTTTCCTTCTCCCACTGTCCTCCAGGTTACCCCTCATGCACTGCAAGTAAGTAAAACCATGTGAAACTTGACTTTTTCTACTTGGATTATTTCACTCAGCATAATCTCTTCCAGTCCAGTCCATATTGCTACAAAAGTTGGATATTCATCCTTTCTGATGAATGCATAGTATTCCATTGTATATATGTACTACATCTTCTTTATCCATTCATCTTTTGATGGGCACCTTGGTTCTTTCCAAGAGAAAGTTCTTTCCAATCTTTGGCGATTGTGGCCATTGTTGCAATGAAAACTGGGGTACATATGGCCCTTCTTTTCACTGCATCTGTATCTTTGGGGTAAATGCCCAGTAGTGCAATTGCAGGGTCATAGGGTAGCTCTATTTTTAATTTTTTAAGGAATCTCCACACTGTTTTCCAAAGCGGCTGCACCAGTTTACATTCCCACCAACAGTGTAAGAGGGTTCCCCTTCCTCCACAGCCTCTCCAACACTTATTGTTTCCTGACTTGTTAATTTTGGCCATTCTGACTGGTGTAAGGTGGTATCTCAGTGTGGTTTTGATTTGAATTTCCCTGATAGTTAGTGATGCTGAACATTTTTTCATGTATCTATTAGCCATTTGTATATCTTCTATGGAGAAGTGCCTCTTCATGTCTTTTGCCCATTTTTTGATGTGTTCATCTTCTTTTTGGATGTTGAGTTTGAGTAGTTCTTTATAGATCTTGGATACCAGCCCTTTGTCTGTAGTGTCATTTGCAAATATCTTCTCCCATTCTGTGGGTTGCCTCTTTTGTTTTGTTGACTGTTTCCTTTGCTGTACAGAAGCTTTTTATTTTGATGAAGTCCCAAAAGTTTATTTTTGCTTTTGTCTCCTTTGCCTTTGGAGACGTGTCTTGAAAGAAGTTGCTGTGGCCGATGTCAAACAGGTTACTGCCTATGTTCTTTTCCAGGATTTTGATGGATTCCTGCCTCATGTTGAGGTCTTTCATCTGTTTCGAGTTTGTCTTTGTGTGTGGTGTAAGAGAATGGTCTAGTTTCATTCTTCTATATGTAGCTGTCCAATTTTCCCAGCACCATTTATTGAAGAGACTGTATTCTTTCCACTGGATATTTTTTCCTGCTTTGTCAAAGATGATTTGACCATAGATTTGTGGGTCCATATGTGGACTCTCCACTCTGTTCCATTGGTCTATTTCTCTGTTTTTGTGCCAGTACCATGCTGTCTTGGTAATCACAGCTTTGTAATAAAGCCTGAAGTCAGGTAATGAGATGCCCCCAGCTTTGCTTTTCTTCTTC
>PITA01015183.1:0-51012 GCA_004023965.1 Spilogale gracilis | reverse complement strand
ATTTCCCCGGCAGGATTTGGAGGTATCCCATGCACCCGTGCACACACAGACGCACACACAGACGCGCACACAGACACACGCGCGTGCGCACACACACACACACGCCATCAGGCCACCGTTGCCAGAGGTGCATGAAAAAAAAAAAAGAAAACGCATCCACATTCAGACCTACAGGCAGAGAAGAAAGCCCTCCCAACGCTCCTGAATGAGACTTGTGGAACCCCAGGGTTCCGTGGGACCCCACCTTGGGAATCGTGGCCCTTACCCTTCAGACAGGGTGTCCCTGGGACTCTTTCCTACTCTACACCCTGCCCTCCGCCCTGGCACAGCCGGGCTCGTCGTCCTTGTCACTTTCAGCGAAGGACACAGGCTTTACGTTTTCTACACATGGACCCGGCACGGGGTCTTCGCGGACGACGTCAAAAACGATGAACTGGTAGCACTTCCCCGTGCTGTGTTATCTTCACCAACTCTTCCTTCTTTTCCCTCGTCCCATGTCCACAGTGCGTGCCTTTCGAGGCCAGCTCCTCCTGTGGTTATGCAAGAGGGTGGTCAGGAGGGTGAGCTTACCACCACGGCGGGACCTCTTTCTGGGCAGTCCATTCTCCTGGAGAGTGTGGGTGGGTCGGACAGATAAGGCCAGGTCACCATGAAGGGAGGATGGAGGTAGCAGGAAGGTCGGTGTGACACTGGGGCACGAAACGCTCCATCTTCCTTTGTGCCCATGAGCAGGTCGTCCTTGGGAACACCACTGGCTCGGCGCTCGTTTAAGAACGGGAGTGTTCTGTTGGATTAAAGACAGATCTGAAGGTTTCTTAGGATGCTTTCCACATGCCTAGGGCAGGGCTCTTTCTCAGATCCCCGCTCTCTCTGCTTCTTCCTTCGGGCAAGATCTGGGACGGCTCGTTTATTATCGTTTTTTTCCGCTCGTTAAACTACTGCTAACATACCTTCCCCATGATACAGTCATGTAACGTCTGCTCCTGAGAACACTCGGTTTAATGATTGCCCATAAATGTCGTTAGGTATGCATGACACATTTTCTCCTGGTGTTTAACGCGCTGTTTTTGAACGTGCGCATTCCCCCCGATGACATCATACACTTGGTTGTCCTCAGACGGGGCCGCCACCCAAGAAAGGAGTCCGACTCCCATAGACATCGTTAGACAAAGCATCTGGCCGACTAGGAGCTATTGACTTGAGGACCCGGGCCGGATGAGTGTCTCTGTGCAGATAGACCTGACCTCCCGAGCCTGCACCGGCAGTTTCTCAGGACATGGTCCTTGTAACTCTAGAAGCCAGCAGTGGCCAAAGTACTTGTACTTGGAAACCCAGATAACCAGCGGCTCAGAGATTCTGCTCTGGCCTTCCCAGCCCTGAGGCTCTGCTCACTCCAACGTGTATCGATGAGGATTAGAAATGTCGCCGAGAAAAAACCATTTAATGCCTTTATCACCCATGGTGACACCTTCACATTTCCTGGTGTTCTCCACTTTCCTTATTCAGCTACCTCTTCACTCCCAGCTTTCCCATTCATTTCTTTTTTTTGTACTTTGTATTTTTGGGTTTTCTCTTCTCTGTAATGGAAATGGGCAGTTAATGTGTCTAGTCTGTATATTAGTAGCTGAGATCCAGGTGGGGCAGGACCCTTGAGATCTAGGTGGGGCAGGACCCCTGAGATCCAGGTGGGGCAGGACCCCTGAGGTCCAGATGGGGCAGAACCTCTGAGATCCAGGTGCGGCAGGACTGTGGAGATCCAGGTGGGGCAGGACCCCTGAGATACAGGTGGGGCAGCGCCACTGAGATCCAGGTGGGGCAGGGATGCTGAGATCCAGGTGGGCAGAGACATGCTCCCTCCCTAGGCTCCAAAGGAGGGTCCTTCCTGTCTCTTCCAGCTTCTGGGCCTCCAGGCATCCCTGGGCTGGTGCCTGTGTCCCTCCCATCTCTGCCTCTGTCCTCATGTGGCTTCTCCTCTCTGTCTGTGCCTCCTCTTCTGTCTCTTACAAGGACCCGTGTCATGGGATTTAGGAGCACCCTGATCCAAGATGCATTCATTTCAATATGTGTCACTTAATCCCGTTCACAAAGAGTCTTTCTCTAAATAAGCTCACATTCACAGATTGTCAGGGTAGAACCTGGATATATGTTTTTGCAGACCACCACTGCACTCACTGTGTTTTGGTTATCTATCTATCTATCTATCTATCTATCTATCTATCTATTTATTTAAAATGTCAGAAATTGATTAGAATTCAATAGGTTTTTTTTTTGTTTTTTTTTTGCCTATTGAAAGTTGCCATCTTCTATCTGGATATCATTAGAAGACCATCTTTTTTTTCTTTTTTCTTTTTTTTTTAAAGATTTCATTTAGACAGAGACCATGAGTGGAGTGGGGGATCGAAAGGAGAGGCAGAAAAGGAATCTTAAGCCGACTCTGCGCTGAGCTTGGTACCCAGCATAGGGCTCGATCTCATGACACTGAGATCATGATCTGAGCTGAAATCAGGTAACTGACTGAGTCACCCCATGAAAATTTTGTAAGATATTTCCAGTGTTCATCTCACTGAATTACAAGTTCTCCTTCTAAAGGGCCCAGTTAGCACTGTCCTTTTGTGTTGAGGATCTTTGCCTTCAGCTTCTGAGCAAGTATCAAAAGTACTGCTTGTGCCTAGGGGCATGTAGGTAGGTTTCTGGCATATATTAATTAACTTCAGTGTTTTTTTTGATTTTTCTACCTCTTTGCAGTTTTAAGTATGTTCTAACATAGGCTAGTTCTTTTTTTTTTTTTTTTTTTGAATGTCTGTTGATTTCTATGCTAGGACCACAACGTTTACTTCTGATAACTGCACCATAAATAATAACACATAAGTGAGTGAGCAGGCCAATGTTGCCAATAAAACTTTATTTACAAAAGCAGGCCACCGGCTGTAATGTGCTAGATCTTTGTGGCCTAAAGCTGTAAGTTAGGAACCAGCCTTGCTGTCATCCCTGAGTGTGACCTACGGGAATTCGTCTAGCTTGGAGGTTCAGCTACTGGGTGCTTAGAGACGTATAGTTTACTTGGACCAAAAACAAAAATAGGACACAGTGTTCCACGTCCTCTCCCATTTACCCTGGTCACACTTATCGGATGTATGAAGAATACAAAGAACTTCACTCGTGGTCTGAAGGGGGGTGACCTTTTGAATGTCCTGCCTGCGTTGAGTGGAAACAGAACTCTCTACGAAGCAGGGATTTTTTTTCTGTGCTTGCTCTCTGCTAAAAATAGATATTTATTTTTCTTACAGGTTTCCTCCATTTTTTGATGACAACCCATTTGGCATTTATCAAAAAATCCTTGCGGGCAAAATAGATTTCCCCAGACATTTGGATTTCAGTGTAAAGTAAGTAAACCATGTCCTTCATCGGGGGTGTTTATTTTTAAAAATCCCAGACAAGAAATCACAGAGCCGCTGAGCAGGACGGCGTTCTACGTTCTTCCTTCACGGTGCTTCCCGTCTTCTGGTCGCTCAGCTTTTCCACAAGACGGGAAAAGGTGATCGTTATTCTACTATAATGATACTTAACCTTTTCATGACTCTTGACCAGATTTTATGGGTCTTGCGAGAAATGACATTTACAATTAGCCAGTAACGACATTTGCTAATCCCATTGAGTAAGAGAGCCATTTGGGTATTTGACGAGAAGGGTTCCACACAACCCCCCACCTCCTCTAGCTGGTTTTTGCGGTGGGTGGGAGTGTTGATGGCTTTAGCAGGCTGTCTCTTTCTCCTCCTGCTGAGATTATTTTCATTCTTACATTCCTTTTTCATGCTAAAACTGAGGCTGATGAACACCTGCTATGAGAACTTTTCTACGGCTTCAGTGTTAGTGACTTTTGGTATGCAGTTCATTAAGTTTGTGGTGAAGGCAAGGAGAAAACTGAAGTTTTTGAAAATCTCACAATGCGTTTGGCGTTCCAGTTACCCTCGTCCATCTGGTCACCTAGTAGACATTCTTACACCACAAGTTCTAGCTCTTTCCCTGCATTTCCCAGGTGAGCCAAGACCTGCTGATCACAAGGTAGTTACCTGCCTTCAGTCAAGAGATCAACTTTTCTTTCTCTTTGCTATTCTTTAACCTGGGTCAGGTGCTGGTTGCTCTTCTTACTGGTGCAGGTCATTCTTGCCCCAGAGGCTCTCCCTCCAAGTAGAAGACAGTGTTTCCCGGGGCTGGCTGGGCCAGAGGTGGGATTGCGTTGGACACACTGGGCGAGTTTTAGAGGACTAGCAACAAAACTGGGTTCCGTTAAAAATAATCATGCAGAGGTGGGCACTCTGTCCTGTGGATGGTAAGACAATGAGGTCCAAAGGGAGCTTGAGCAGTCACAAGTTTATTTTGTCTAGGAAGAAGTAAAAAATATTACATAGAACTTCTCCCTCCAGGGTCCAAATCCCATTAGACTTGAGTGACATTACGTCACATGGACTTCTTAAAGATTTGTGTATATGCCAATATTTCCCAGTGGTTTACTTGGATTAAAATCTACTCACGGCCATGGGCAGATCGGCCGGTTGGTGGTGACCTTAGACCATTGACATTCTGGGTGAATGTTGGGCGTGTGAACATCCGTTGCCGTGCTGTGGATGCACACCGTTGGAGTCCAGCGAGGTATACAGCTGTGGCTTAGCTGTTGCTGTTGGTACACTTGCTGCAGGTCAAATGAGCATGAACTGTCTCTTGGATTCTCAGAGTCAGCCCCTTGTGGAGACCCGCTGAAGGTCTTAGGCTAGGGAGAACCTCAGGGGATGCATTCACTTCCTCTTACGAGGAATGACTTAAACTCTTCAAAGAGGCATTTCCTCAGAGAAGGGACGATTCATAAAATCATAGGTCATTTCTTCGGGAAGGGCTCCGGTCGGTCATATGAAGATATGGAGTAAGTTTGCACCGTTCCATGGAAAGAAGGGAATACAACAAACATAAGTTTAATCTACGTCTGGTGTCTTGCTCCCTACGCCTCCTTTCTGCATAGTCTGTTCTGAAGAGAGAACCAGCACAGTCTGCCCTGCTATCCTTTGGTCTAGAATGCTCCTCATTTAGCTGTCCCAGGCTGTTCCTCTCTTTCCCCGGGACCGCCGTGTCCCCAACTTGGGGGCTCAGCCAGAGCAGGAACCTGGGATCCTCGGATGCAGTTGCTGATGGCAGATGGTGGTTGAGAAGAACTCTACTTCTTCACGTTATTCCCCACATCTTCCTGAGTTGGCTGAGAAGCAGGACCCTGATGAGTCTTGTGCCCCCAAAGCACTGCCGTTGGGTGCCATGACCGTCGAATTTTGCCTCTTAAGTTCTCAAGGTCTTCTGTTGTTGGTTCAGTGGTTCACCATGTCACCTTCCTGCGTGGGCAGCTTCCTCTTTGGATTGGCACTGAGATTCCTTACGGGATCTTGGACAACTGAAGAGACATCAGAGCTTTGGGACTTGTTACCAACTTGGTACACCAAATACCTCCCCAGTGTTTCTTCCTTTCTCAGAGTAGTCAGAGAGAAGCCAGGCAGGATAGTGAATAAGATCAAGGCATTGCCAGCGGCCACAGAGCCCATCTCAGGATTGCAGGCGCCTTCCAGAGTTCCTACACGCTTTGCCATATTGGATGGCCCCTTTACCCCCATACCCTTTGCTTTCAGGACTGCGCTGTTCTGTAAGGGTTCAATTTTATAATTTAAATAAAATGGCATTAATTTAGAGCCCCAGTGTAGGCAGCTTTAAGTAGAAGCACTAACAGGGCCAACAGGGGTGTAAAAAGTAGGGAAAGAGAAGGAAAAAAACCCCCACATTTATTTGGGATTGTTTGAGAGTATGGTGTTTGGTGAGTCATAGTCTAGACATAAGGCACCCATGGGTCTTGGGACCCTGGACCTTCACATGTATCGCTGTGGACCTTGGGATTCCAGAGCCCGTGGCACGAGTCTGGGGGTGTGCTGCTCACCCCGGGGGTGTAAAGTACCTTTTAGTCTTGTAAAGTTGTGTCAAGTGTGTTTCGAAGGTGGGCCATGGGTCTTTTAATTTGTCTGGGGGATGTCAACTCATATTTAAGTTTCTAGTTGTTATTATCCTTAAGGTGTTGTATATATGATGTGCAATGTCCCACATGAACAATTTTTATTTCCTTAACCTTTTATTCTTAGCACCAGCCTGTCTTCAGAATGTCTTGACACTCCTCTTAACCGTTACATCCTAATTGGCCTGGCCTAATCGTACTGGGCCTGTGTTCTGACTCGGCCCACTGTTGAGGAGCAAGAAGTGGGTGGATAGGCAGAGTTGAAGGGACTCAAACAAGTTTGTCTGTGATTGGAGAGCAAGCAACGTACAATCGGAGTCCCATAAATAGGGATCTCCTTAGGGCAGAGCGTGGCCATTGGTTTTCGTGAAAGCAGAGGTCTTCTCTTGGGCAAGGACAGCCGCGTGGGTGCATTTTAAATGAAATGTCACCATTCTTGGGGCAGGCACATAATTTTTTCTCAGGTTCTACTGAACGGGTCGTTTTCTGCACAGTGATTTAATGAACCCTTTCCCCTTGCTCTGTTCCCCTGTGTAGCCAACCCCACTTTGCATAAATTACCTAGAAACCGGTATCCGTGAAGAAACAATTGTGAGAAAATGTGGAGGGAAAATGAAAATTGATCCTCCCTCTGCTGCATAATGTGGTGGGCAGATTTTATTGTTGTTGACACGCTGTTTGTTTGCTTGGGTCCATATCAAGATGCATCTTCTTTGTGTCTCCTTCTCGCAAATAGAGACCTCATTAGGAAATTGCTTGTTGTTGACAGAACGAGACGCCTCGGAAACATGAAGGTCAGTGTTTGCTTCCATACCTATCACACATCAGACACACCCGTCCCCTGGCACCATACATTTCTACTTATAGAAACAAAGACACGGTGATTGTGTTTGATTGTTGGCTAAAGGTCCCATCTGGGTGTCTGGGCCTACAAAATCCACTTGGGTCTATACCGCATCCCTTCTCTCCGAACGAGGAAATGACTCACCCATCATCTCTAAGATGTCGGTGTATGTATCTTGACTTTTCCGATAACATGATCTATAAATCACATACCGTACATGCCTCCCCGTTCAGAGTGCAGCTTTTAATGTTTGCAGAGTTGACCCACCATCCCCAGAGTCCACATTGAAGAGCGTTTCCTTCATCTCAGAAAGAAACCCCATACCCTATGCTCTTGTTTCCTGATCCTTCCATCCCTCCTGCCCTGAGCAACCACTGATCTGTTTCTGTACAATTCCTTGTTCTGTGCTTTTATGTAAATGAATCACATCTTAAGTGATGCTCTGTGTCTGGCCTCTCCCACATTTTCGGGGTCTGTCCAGATTCTGGCAAGTGTCAGTGAGTTTGTTCCTTCTTACCGCCGAGTCGCACCCCATCCATGGGTGGATCCCATTGTGTGTACTCATCCCTCCACTGATGGACACTTGCGCTGTTGTGAATAGTGCCATAACCATGGGGGTGGCACATTTGTGTGTGAACTAATCACTTGAGAATGTACACATCATGTATGATTTTCACAAACTTTTCATGTGGAGGGGAATAGAGTTAAGAGATTATTGCATGAGTGGTATGATATCTTATATGCATGTTTTGGTTCTATTGCGGCACCACTGACTCTAAGAGAATCCGGGAACATCTTCTTAGCTCTTTCTGGTTCTGAATATCCATAGAGGAACTTAATTGTGGGCCAGTGCCTTGGTCTTGTCTGCTGTACTTTTGGGAGACAATGGTAGACCTGTGCCTGAGGCTTGATTCCCACCAAGCTGTCAGGACCCTCTGTTGACATGGGTATATTTGGGTTTTTTGGCTGCTGTAACAAGTAAGTAGAATGTGAGATCCAGGTGGGGCAGGACCACTGAGATCCAGGCGGGGCAGGACCCCTGAGATCCAGGCGGGGCAGGACCCCTGAGATCCAGGTGGGGCAGAACCCCTGAGATCCAGGTGGGGCAGGACTCCTGAGATCCAGGTGGGGCAGGGCTGTGCTCCCTCTGGAGACTCCAGAGAAGGTCCTTCATGACTTTTCCAGCTTCTGGGGCTCGAGGCATCCCTGGGCTTATGGCCACGTCCCTCCCATCTCTGTCTCTGTCTTCACGTGGCTTCTCCTCTGTGTGTGTGTCTCCTCTTCTGTCTCTTACAAAGGACACCTACCATTGAATTTAGGGCCACCCTGATCCAAGATGAGCTCTTCTCAGATCCTTTGCTTAATCACATCTGCCAAGACCCTATTTCCCAATAAGTTCTGCACAGGTTCCAGGTGACATTTCACAAACTTTATGCTCTATTTGGATCCATTAGCTTCCTATGTCACATAATTCATGTGTTTCTATCTTAATAACTCCCAACATTTAATAGATTAAAAAAGTTGCTCCAAGGGCCATAAAAAGGGAGAAGGGTAAGGTCGAAGGCTGAACCCCTTGGAGGGATTTTCAAAGACCATGATGCCATTGGCCTCTACAAGTTGGCCATTGCTGTCACCCTTGAGAATGAAGCAGAGGGAACCTAAGAAACCATGACTATTACACGAACACACGGATACCACAATTGTAAGGTCCTACTGGGTAGCTGTTAAGATCTTCTGAAGTTGGACATCATGGGTTTGAGTCCTAGCCATGTGACTCACTAGTTTTTCAGTACTGAGCCAATAATATCATGTAGTGAACCTCGGTTTCGAGGTCTGTGCAGTGAGGATGCTAAATACCAAAGAAAACCTTCAAGACAAAAAACAGGTGACAGACTCAGAAATTACCGTGTGTCTGTCTCATTGTAAGCTGGGAGCCTGAGCCGTAGTTCTACTTCTGTGTGTGGTCCAGAGTAGTAATGACAGGATTGGTTTCTACTCCGAATGAAAGTGAACAGAACACAGGCACCTTCACTGATCCATTTCCCCTCCTAGCTAACAGTCCAGGGACGATGACTCAAAACATAGCCTGCTTTTTAAATTAAATTTTATTTTTTTATTCTTTACTAAGTAAAGTAGAGATTCTCTGGAATATTTTCTTCCCTGTCCTGTCAAAATTCTGTCTACTTATGATGCCTGTTTCTCTTGAAGAATGGAGCAGATGACGTGAAGCGACACCGATGGTTCCGAACTGTGGATTGGGAAGCGGTCCCACAAAGGAAACTGAAGGTACAACATACGTACGAGGGCAGTTATTGGCTTGGCATCCTTACCTGTCTTCAGCAAGGAGCAGAATCTGACTCTGACTTGTTCATTTATGGCTGATACACACTTAATTTGTATAATACAGCTGGTCATCTCAAATCGTTCATAAGCCAAGATCCCTTTCAGTGGAAATTTTAGTGCTACGGAGACACCTAGAGGTAATAGACTAAGGCCCCATATTTTACAATGGGGATATTTGAGACCTGGCCTTGTCCCTCACTCAAACTATGACCAGGATGCATCCCATCCCACGAATTTCTAATCGGAAAAGGTAAATGCTGTGACTTGGTGTTTGTCCAGGATTTACAGATACCGCATGATGATGCTGGTTATTACATGCACGGTATTTTCCACATTACCTTCTTTGAACTGAATATACATACGTACATCTGTGTGTGTATGTGTGTCGATGTATATATGTTTAAAGAGAGAAGGAAAGAGAGCCTGCACATATGACAGGGGACAGAGGGGGAAGGAAAAATCTCAAGCCAACTCCCCACCAAGCATGGATCTGCTAGGGGACTTGATCTGGTGACCCTGAGATCATGACCTGAACCCAAATCATCAGTTGGACACTTAACTGGCTAAGGCACCCAGGCGACCCAGAATTGAAATGTGTTTTTCATAGGCGTGTTCAATAACAATATTCTCAGTCTTGGACTTTTTAGAGCCAATGGAAAGACTTTAAAAATTCTCATGCCTGGCCCCCAACCCAGAACCTAGGGTTCAGCCCAGACTGCCAGTGCCTCAATGAGCTGCTTTTAAGTGTTTTATTGTATTAAATGATTTATTTTTTAATTCAATAAAAAATATATTTTCATCGTTCAAAAACCGAATTGATACTAGGAAGTATGCATCACTGAATGTTACTCTCTTCCTCTATTTCTTCCCAAAGCCCCTTGTTTAGTTTTATAAATAAAGTTTTATTAGCACATGGCCACCTGCATTCATTTACATGCTGTCTGTGGCTGCCTTCGCCCTGCCAGGACAGAACTGAATAGCCAGCAAAGAAATTCCGCAGCCTGCAAAACCAAAAATAGTTACTGACTGGCCCTCCACGGGAACATTTGGCTGACCTCCTTTTTAGTGCCAGTGACTTCATTTTATTGCGGGATTGAGGCTTGTCATCAGTGATACTAACACTGGGGCCTGTTGTTCTTAACATCTTTCTGGGATTTTCCAAACTCTGGCCACTGGGCCAGCTACGTCATAATCATTCGGACCAGGGCGGGCCTGGGGATCTGCATTAACAAGGAAACTGGGTGGTTCTCCAGCCTGGAACTTAAGAAGCAAGGCTGGCTACCATCCTCTCTCCCCTCATTCCTTATACTTCACCATTGGTTGATACATTGTTCATCGTATCTCTTATTTGAAGCTTTCCATGTTCATAAACAAAGGACAACATTGCGTTTTTTTGTGCCTTTTTGCCCGAATCATGTCTGCTGCTATGTTAAAGTCATAGACATAGAGGGATGCATGTCCCATCCAGGTGCACACCATTTCCTTCTGACTATGCCTCTGTGTTTTGCCCTGGCCCTGCAGCCCCCCATTGTGCCGAAACTGTGTGGCGAGGGCGACACCTCGAACTTTGAAGCGTACCCTGAGAATGACTGGAACACGGCCCCTGCGGTGTCACCGAAAGATTTGGAAGTCTTCAAGAATTTCTGAGGACAGGAATCCTCATCGGGAAGGTATATCTTTAGTTTTAATAATTGTACATCAGTGACGTGGAGGCATCTCCCCTTCAAGGGGATGTTGGCGTTGGCGGAGCGGGGCTTCCGTCAGCCCCTGGGATTCGAGCAGTGGGGCAGAGCTCGATGGAGCCCTTCTGGCATCAGGTGTGTTACTGAAGACATGTGCTGTGGCCCAGAGGCAGCGTTGCCTCCATTTGACATTTAAAAAAATGGGTTTTGGAGTCATTTCTTGGAACCTTCAAGGTCTAGGACTCTACAGAATTGATGACTTGATGACTTTTTGAAGGATCTTTTGAATGTGGGTAGTCAAGACCGTTCAGTCATTCCAGTTCTGGGAGGACCTTCTTCTCAGACATCACTGGTTCTCCTTCTCACAGCAGTCAGGCAAGAAAAATGGCGGGAAGGAAGACAAGCAAGATATTCCTGGTGATATGTTTCTTCCTTGACTTTTCTTGGGGGTTTTTTTTTTGGCCTCTGTGTATGCCCCCAACAGCCCTTATAAGGAATGGCAAAATGACACCGTTCTAGAACCCTCACAGGGAAGGACACGTGGTATACCAGAAAGCTCTACTCTCTGCTGTTGCCACACAGATACCGAGAGAAAACCGGCCTAAAAGTCAAAACATGGAAACAAAAATTCAGTTAAGAGAAACAGGTAGCCGTGCGGATGAGAAGGGAACATGCCTTCTTGATGGGTTTTCATCTTTTCAACACATAATGATCGTTCTCCTGAAGTTTTCTTGAAGATTCTCTTCGGCTTTTCCAGCTTCTTCAGAGCTCATGAAGGCCAGTTAGGAGTTTTAAAAATAGCTGGTGTTTCTGAACTCGGGTTTTATTGTCTCTTCTCTTCATTTACTTCAATTTTGAATGATTTGCCCATAATATTTTATGAGTGATTTTCATCCGGTCATCTTCAAATGATGGAAGGTATGGTATGTTTTTTAGAGAAGGACACTCGGTTGATAAGCCAGAGGACTGTAGCCTTTTTGTAACAGTGATCCAGTTAAATTTACTTTGGAAACACAACTCTGCCGCCTGATGGGGTTTATTTTGTGCACAGTGGATAGTTTTCTATTCACGGTTGGGAATTGTACCCCCAGCTGGTTTTTAGCAGATTCTGCAGATAGGAATAACTTTCTCAGGGCATTATGTATAAATGGACATCATTTCATGATCACATTGCTTTATCCATTCATTCCACAACATTGAATTTTGGTCTCTTGCCGGAGCAGCTGGACATGTTAACGTTCGAATCTGTCTCTGCGGTTTTGCACATAAGATGGGACAGAGATGCAGCGTTTCCAGTGCCGAGCGATCAGGCGTGATCTTCCATGTGGGAAGCTTATTTCTTTGTGAGGCAAAATTGTCTGCTGTTGATCACACAAGTGCAGCTTACTTCTAGTCTCCAAAGCCCATTAGCTGTCGTATGACTAACCCACTCATCTTTGGAAAGTGAATCCTGCCATCTTTTCAGCCCATGGAGGAGACTGTCAGGATGGCTGGCAGGGAGAGACCTCGCATTTTGGGTTTTATTTGATTTCAGCATTTGACTTGAAATGTTTTCTCTGTAGCTGGAAGGTTGTATGGTGAAACACATTGAGACAGGACCTGGTTTGCCTATGGAATCCATCTCTTCTCTTAACATAGATGAACACGAGATAATTCTATGCATGATGCCATCATAACTCATTTGAGACCTGCCATTAAAATACTCCTTAATTTTTTTTTTTTAAAGATTTGTATACTTACTTTTAGAGAGAGAGAGCATGAGTGGCAGGGGTAGAGGGAGATGAAGAACCTCAAGCAGACTCCACACTGAGCAGAGCCCGACATGAGGCTCAATCTCATGACCCTGAGATCACGACCTGAACTCAGATCAAGAGTTGGATGCTTAACTGATTGAGCCCCCCAGGCATCCCACTGCTAAATGGTTTTATTAAGCATTTCCCACCTCTTAGAATTCATGCTTGTGGATCTTTGCAAGAAGAATTTCAGTGGAAGGTTCTTGTGTGTGTATTACTGAGTTATTTTTGAATCATTACTAGGATTATTATAAAACTTAACCAGTTATTCTGAAAACTAACAAAATCCTTTTTTATCTCAAATAGGATGATTTGAACTTGCTGGGAACAAATCGCTGCCCATCAGCTGTCAAGATGGGTTGTGTCCACGGGATAAGGACATTTCCATATTCTCTAAGTCTGGATGTACATAAAGAGACTGGATAGCCACACCAAGTCATGGACCTGGCATTATTTAAGCAACTGGAAATTAAGCATCATTGAGCAACTGGAAATCTACTGCACAGTAGGACCTTTTGGAAAATTGTTTGGTTGTAGATTTTATCTTATCTCTTAGTGCGATGAGCCTACTGTGATACCTTGGTTTTCCTCATAGAGTTAACTTTATAAGTTTCAACTGAACGTGTTTCGTTGTAACACAGATGGGGTATGTGTGTGTGTGCGCGCGCGTGTGTGTATAAAAAGTCCATATGACTGGTGTACAGGGATTGTGCCGTGATGTGAGTCTTCATACTTGGCAGAACCTGTGATGTTTATTGTCCAAATTGCTCTTCCAAGAATCTGTTTTTCTTGGGGACAAAAGCTAAAAGAGATACAATGTGTGCATTTTTTTTAAATCATCTTCCACACACTTTATCACTCATGAAGAAAACATTTGTGGTGGTCCACATCCCATATCTCTAGTGCTTCATGTCTGGTGACTTTAGGTCTTGAAACCAGAAGGGAACAGAAGGATGCATCAATTTGGCCTTGAGTGTGAGAATACCAGTGGCCATTAACGTTGTTCAAGGGATGTAAAGCAGTCCAGAAATTTCCTGCATCACATCCATAAATTTCAGACTCCATTGCAGGGGGGTGAGGGATGAGCAGGTGTCTACCTATTCCAACAAAACGCAGAGCTAACAAATGACTTCCGTGTTGGCTCAGTTGCACAGATGACCTTCATGCAAACAGGTTTTTGTTTTTAACTTCCATTGTAGGAAAAGTAAGATGCAAATGAACTAGAGGACGTCAGTGTTCGGCATAGTAGAAATCACCTGTCTTGTTTCTGTCCTCATAAATGTTCAGTTTGGGTGTGTCCAGCACACCTTTGTCTTGTAGCTAGAGTGAGCTTATGCAGACTTATCAGTGGCTGAGATTTTGTCTTTTCCTCTTTGGACCTGATCGTGAAGATACCATGAAGAACACCCTGCACATGCTTTCCCCTTGGGATTGACAAATGCGAGGCAGATGTGGAGTGGGCTTCAGTGAGTGTGTTGCTAGTTGTGGGTCTTCCCAAAAAATGGGACGTGCAAAGAGGTCCTAGGGGTCTGTGTTCTCCATGATCCATCACCTTCTCTCTCTTCTGCCTGTGACCCACCTGGACAGTTGCTCACATTTGCATTGTGTCTGGTCATGGGGCTCAACCATGACCTTCTACAGGGACGTCTGTACACTTAACTAGTAGGTGCCCCAGCATTTGGTGACCACAAAGGAACACCCACACAGACCTCTGAGACCTTGTATGTCCTCTTCCTTTCTTCCCATGGTTGACCTGGGCAAGTCCAGCTGCTTGGGCAGTAGGGATGGGAGCAACGCATACCCTGGGAGGTGTGTGTTACTGAAATGGTGCGGGGAAGAAGCAAACCTGGGCACCTTCTCAAGGCTTTTCCATCTCATGTGTTCTTGAGCCACCTTGTGGATTCTGGGCCATTGTAGAATAATTTTCCAGTGCCGTGCGAGGAAGACCTTTTCTTTCCACGTAACCACCTGTACCTCTCTTCTGCAAGCATGTCTGTGGATGTGGAGGGCCGCTGTGTGGGAAAGTCATACATTTCTTTAAGCAGCAAAATGTCAAAGGCCGTGCAGTCGCCTACTAGGTTTGGCCAGATCCCACTCACAAGTCAGAAGGCTGGGGCTCTGTGTGCTGAAAGGTGGAATGAAGACCACATGAACCCACCCAAGCTTTAAGAGACCCTGAAATCAAAGCCACTCCACGTTTCCTCCTTTCTCATGCACGACCTGCTCTTCAAATACAAATCCAATGAGTAAGGTCAGGGTCACTATAAGATTTTGTGAAATAAACTCATTATAATGAGCAACTTAAACAAAGGTCATTTTTAAAGAGCGTTCTATATGGATGTTCCAACGGAAGAGTGTTTCTGGTCTTTTGAGCAATTCCTGTGCTGTTTGCATTAAGTAGAGGGCTAGAATGAGCATCACTTTCAGCATGAAGGTTCTTAACTGTTTCATCATTGACTGGTACAAGCCTATATTGGCAAAGTGATGGTGCACTGAGATATAAATCCAAAAAGCAAAGATCTCACATCCTCTGACTTCTAAAAAATAAATTATTATTTTGGAGCCTTGTGCTTAAAAAAATTAAAATAAATGAAACACCTTTCATGAACATGATAAAGCATTGTATGTAGACACATTGACCCATATGCATATTTTTGGGTTTAGTTCTCACTGTCCTGGATTTAATATAGCATGAAATGCAATGCCTTAATTTTGGACAGATCCACACACACACACACACGCCAACAGTGGAATGCCGGATCACATGGTTCTTTATAAACATTTGTCATCGGCCTTGAGCCATGCAAAACAAATTAAAAACTAAAAGGAATTCCAAGAATACCAGATGGTGTTAAACTCCGTCTTGCCATTTCAATATTCCAGGTGGCACATGCCGTGTGTTAACGGCCCGTGGCTGGACTGTTAAATTAAGCAGAGTGACGTAATGTAAAGACTGATTTTAATCAATTTAATCAAAATGAGCCCCAAACACATGGGACACTCTGTCTAACTGAAAAATAGTTTACTCAGTGGAGACACTCTGAAATTCTCAGGTATCTGATCAGATATCCGTGGAAAAGTCATGAGAAGAAATGTCACGGAAATATTCACAAAATTCACCTCAGAAAATAAGATAGACTCCTTTTGTTCTATGCAATTTTATCAATTGGCAATATTTTCTTAACTACAAATATGATTTCCAAAAAATCCTCAGGAAACACGTGATTTGCAAAGAAACAGGTTGGGGCAGATGATGTCTTTCTAACAGGATTATAACCAACCTGGTTGAACACACAACTGAGAAGCTAAGAAGGAAATTAAGTCACAGCTGGCCACAGAGCATATCCTCCATTTGCATTGGCTACCTTCCAGTTCTTGCAGAATGTGCGTTAGAGCCCTGCTTGCCGTGGACTTATCAGATGTGGTGATGGGCACATCGTGATTTCTGCTGTTGAAACGGGACGATATGTCAAAAGAAAGCTCGACAACAAGATCTGCGTGCCCCGCTCACGTCCTTGCGATGGTTTCACACTCCTCTTCACATCCTTGCCCACCCACCTGTCCGTGAGCATCTGGTACAGTGTTCTCTTTCATTCTGTCCTCTCTACCTAAGGACTCCCTTCTTACCAACGACAGAATCACTAGTACCATTAGAGAGTTGCATGATGTGGGATGTCTTTGCCATTTCTTTGTATGACCTAAGCTTCCTCTAGACTTTGGACCACATTAACTGTGAAAATATGGCTCCATGCCATCAACTAAAGACCCCGCAATGCTCCCACTCTGGGCACCAAGAGCTGCCCACCCACGGGATCACGTCAGGCTGCATCAAATCCCATGACCATATCAAAATTCTCATTGTAGCCACTTGGTTATTGTAGTGCAGGAAAAGTACTTGGTTGGATTTTTCCCCCCCAACCAACGGACTTTATATCCCAAAATGAATGTGTTCACAGAAGTCCCTGAGGGCCACCGCAGTGGAGATCAAGGATATGATGTCTGAGTTGCTCTGTTTCCAGAGGTCCATCCACCGAGAGTGTGTGTTTTATCCATGTTTTGCCCATCCTGTGTACCTGTACTGTGTGTCCCATCTCTTACGGAGATGAGAAGGCCTTCTCTCCTCTTCCCCTTCAGTGGACGATGTCCACTTACCAAAAACAAGAAGACAAGCACATGGACTGTTGTGTTGATAATGTATTTGGGTCGTCTGGTGTGCGTGCACGTGTGGGTCTCTTGGTGGCGATGAACGTGGGAGTGGTGTTCTCACCAAGCATCATGTTTCCCTATCCAGCTTACTTTGCAGATCCCGTGGGCCTCACGGTCCTTTGTAATAAAAGGGAAACGCCCTGTCACGCTTTCCTGTAAGTTATTGTGTTGTAATGCATTCTGTCGTGCTCTCATTGGCTCTTCCCTGGTGGACACCTTCAAAGTCATTACATGTCTCTGTGTTAGCAGTCGCGATTTCAAGCCTTTTGACACTCAGGGCGTCTGGTCCTCTGAGATGGGTCTTCAGCTCTGCAGAACGCTCGTAGCTTCCTTCTTCCTTGTGCTGCACTACGGGCCGTCTGGCCAGGTAGCCCCGGCACGGCCGTGGAAGGCCGCGGACACGAGACGGAGTGCCTTCGCGGGTGCGGCGCGCCCTGGAGAGCCAGCACTGGGATCCCCGTGGGGTCGTCCCAGCTTCTCATGTGGAAAAAAATGTCTGTTGCTAATTCTTTCAATTCTTGCACAATGAAAATCACTGTGATTTGTATATATACCCTAGGAAAATTTTACTGCTGCCTAATTTATGTAATAATACTATTCATTCCAGATTTGTTGAATAAAACTTTGTATCTTTTAAGACATCTGATTCTGGTCTGCTTCTTTGGTTACAGGACAAGCTTGTCTGCATTCATCTAATTCAGGAGTCAGCGTGTCTCTTAATTTTTAATTTTTTTTATTGACATACAGTTGACGTATAGTATTAGCCCTGGGCAGACAACATAGTGATTTTATCTGTATATCTTGCAAAGTGATCGCCATCGTGAGTGTGGTTAATATCCATCACCACACATAGTTGTGAACTTTTTTTTTTGTGATGAGAACTTTTAAATTCTTTCTTTTTTTATTTTTTACTTTATTATTTTTTAAAAAGACTTTATTTATTTATTTGACAGAGAGAAACACAGCCAGAGAGGGAACACAAGCAGGGGTAGTGAGAGAGGGAGAAGCAGGCTTCCCACCGAGCAGGGAGCCCAATGTGGGACTCGATCCCAGGTCTCCGGGATCATGTCCTGAGCTGAAGGCAGTCGCTTAACCAACTGAGCCACCCAGGCGCCCCTTAAATTCTTTCTTCTAAGCAAGTTTCAAATATATGACACAGTATCAGTGTAGCTCTTTCTGCAGAGGGCCGGATGATAAATATTTCAACATTGCAGGATACACTGTATCTCTCAGGAGCACAGAAGCTTCTCCCGGCAGTATGTAAACCAACAGGCTCTGGTCTGACAAAGTCTTATTAAAACAAAAGCACAGTTCAGGGGCCGGATTTGTTGCTCAGGCCATGCTTTGTCAGTTTCACTGATGGTGACTTTGCATATGGGTTTTGCAGCTTGTTAAAAATGTGCCATCCTCATCATTAAAAATAAATAAGTTACTTGATTACACCTTCTCTTTACTCATATAGCTTGACACCTGACTTTCCCAGTCACCTGCTGCTTGCTACAAACATCCCGCCTTCATCACTCAGGCCCGCCCACATGATCAGTAACGCTGAGCTGCAGCCCAGGAGCTGAGTGTCCCAGGAGACTGCTGGTCACACAGGACCCTATTTACCTGGCCACCAAGCTTGCCCACCTCTCCTCCTGGAAATCCCTTGCAAGAAGGAATCTTTCAGGGACAGGCAAGCAACTTAGGGTCTGGTTCCAAACCTTTTGGGCAGGGATTGTTCCAGAATTTCTGTAGAGTATGTACTTAGATGGTGACATTCTGCTTTGGGACAGGGAATAATGTGTGTGTGTGTGAGCCCGTGCCTATATATTTTGGGGGACAGGTAGAGACTTCTGGCACATTCTCTTCATGCAGGTCTCTTGCTTCCTTGGAAGCCGTGGTCATTTTGCATTTTTGTTATTTAATACTCTTGTCCCCAAAACATTAAGAAAAAGATTTGTATGTAACAAATTTTTTATCTGCTCATTTCATCATTTCTGTATCCTGGCTGTCATGAATAGGACTGCAGTGAACATGGGAGTGTGGGGGTCTCTTTGAAAGACAGCTTGAAACCACAGTGAGATGTCACGTCACCCTCGGTACACTGGCTGTCATTGAAAACGACGAGAGATAAGCATTGGTGAGGATGTCCGGCAAATTGGAACCCTCGTGCATCGTCGGTGGCCATCCACGGTGGGAAATGCTGTGGAGGTTCTTCAAGATACTAAAGATGGACCCATCATATGATACAGCCATTCCATTATCATTGAATACTTGAAAATACTACAAAGACTAGGCTATCTAGTTTCCACACTAAAACTAACAAGATGTTCATTAAAGAAACTAAGAACCAGACTGTGTGTTCTTCTGATGGAAACATTGGACACCAGATAAAACTCAAAATGCTGAAGGTCTATAGTGACAGTATTCATGGGAGAATTTGGGATTTGATGCTTTGCTTTAGGCAGGAAACTATGATCTACTTAAACTCCACTCACTCTGCCCATCTGAGGTCAGTTCCAACAGGCAAGATGCTTCCACAAGTTCATGCAAGAAACCATCTTATAAATCCTGTGAAGTTACAAGCTGAGATAAACATTTTGTTGTTGTTGCGGTAAAGAACGAGTAATATGAAACCTACCTTCAACAAAGTGTTCAGTGCAGTTTACAGTGTAGCTAAGTGTATCCAGGTGTGGGACAACACATCTCCAAAGTCTTTCAAAACCCAGACTTTATGTTCGTCCAACAACAGCAACCCATTTCTCTGTCTCTTCTCCAGACAACAACTGGCCGAAGGTGGGGACCTGCCCGCCTGGGTCTTGAATTTCACCCGAAATGATCTTAGTTCTCAAGGACATCATGAAGAAAAGACTCAGGCTTTAGTATCTTGTTACAGGCATCTGGCTTTGAGCCCAGTGCAAAACCAGCTCTTATGGTGCCCTTGGGAGCCATGTCTCAGAAAACCGCTGGCCAAAAAACAACTCTTCATGATGAATCAGAATTTGTGTGCGGGCTGCTTAAAACCGGTGCCTTGGGAAGTAAGCAGGGGGAGCCCCACAAAATGCAAAGATTAAAAAGCACGGTCAGTCCAGTAAGTGGGAAATGCACCAAGGTCCCCTGCCTGGCAAAGATGTGAGTTCTTGCGGTCATTCTGCACTGTGCTCAGTTTGCTGAGGGTAAATAAGGACCCAAATGTCTGAAAGGCCAGGATGGACGAATTTGGCATGATGGACAGATGCATTATAATGCCCCAAAATACCCATTTCACTGTCACCAGATGGTTAGATATGTTTTCTTTCTCTTGGTTCCTTTGTCTCTCCAACCAAACTCTACACCATTCCTTTTCGTAAGGAGAACAGTGCCTGTGGTTCGAATTTGGGAAATCTGTGCGTCTTTCAGGATGTAATTTTTTTTTTAAGATTTTTATTTATTTGACAGAGAGAAACACAGCCAGAGAGGGAACACAAGCAGGGGGGGTGAGAGAGGGAGAAGCAGGCTTCCCGCCGCCGAGCAGGGAGCCCGATGTGGGGCTCGATCCTGGGTCTCCGGGATCATGACCTGAGCCGAAGGCAGTCACTTAACCAACTGAGCCACCCAGGTGCCCCCAAATATTTAAATTTTTGAATACAGTTGACGCAGTGTTACCCTACATTCAAGCGTACCGTATAGTGATTCAGCGTCTCTATATGTTAATGCTTTTGCTCGCCACAAATGGAGCCGCCATTTTTTCCCCATACAGTGCTCTTCTAATACCTTTGACCACATTCCATGTGCTCTGCCTTCCATCCCCTTGACTTAGTCACTCCGTAACTGGAAGTCTGTACCTCCCTTCCCCCATTTTATCCTGCTCCCCACCTTCCTCTGTGGCAACCAGCAGTGTGTTCTCTGCATCTATGGGTCTGTTTCTGCTCTTTGTTTCTCTATTGACTTGTTTAAGATTCCATATACGAGTGAAATCATGGTATTTCTCTCTCCGTGTCTGACTCATTTCACTTAACGTAAGTGAAACAGACTTCTAGATGCATTCATGCTTTCTGAAATGGCAAGATATCACCCCTGGGTAAGGGAGTATGGCTGAGTAATATTCCAGGGTGCATACACCACGTCTTCTTCTTCTGTTCATCTGTGAGTGGACACTTGGTCTCCTTCTGTATCTTGGCTATTGTAAACATTGGGGTGCATGTATCTGTTTGCATTAGTGCTTCTGTTTTCTTTGGATAAACATCCAGTAGTGCAATTGCTGGGTTATATGGTAATTTTATTTTTAACTTTTTGAGGAATCTCCATACTGGAATGGCTGTACCAGTTTGCATTCCCACCAACAGTGCATAAGTTTTCCTTTTTCTCCTCATCCTCGTTAACACTTGCTGTTTCTTGACTTTAAAAAAAAAAAAAAGTTTAGCCACAGAATATCATCTTAAATATCATTGGAGCTGAACACCAGATCCCGTAGGGCATGATGTCCAAACCACCTTTGGCAGAAGTATTCAGAACCACCGCTTCCAGAAACACACCTGAGACAAAAGGTGAGAAGACACTTCTAACTTCTGATATGAATAATGTACAAATAGTGCTCTCAAATATGGCTTTAGTAATGTCTAAATGCAGCGCCATTTCAAGTTACTTAGTACTAGTGGAGACTCACCAAATTGAATGTATGACCCATTCTTGCATCTTGTTTAGAGTTAGAAAAGCAGTTTTCTATGCAAACCCTCGTTGCCTGCTCTGAATCTTTTTACTTTTCCATGTTAAATCAGAGCTCAGTATCACTGATTTAAGGAAGGACTAAAAGCCAGCTAAGGTTGACAAGAAACCCGTTGCCGTCTTTCCCATAACATCTGTGAATCAAAAACTGAAATCCGTTTTTTTTCCCCATTCCCATTATCCCACATGGCCAACACCAGCCTTCTGGCCGGTGCATGAGTACTTTACAGGGATGCTATTAATGGGGCATCATTATGTCATATCTTCTTTTCCAGAGTTCTTATTCCCAAGCTCTCTCAATTTGTACTTTTTTTTTTCTTTTTACGACTTTGGGTCCGAATGGCCATGGTCATCGTATTTACAGTCTGCTTTGGGAATCCAGTTGGATGGATTTCCCTGCTAATGGTGGTGGAAGGCCTTTGTCAGCTCTTGGCGGCTGGTGACGGGCAGCCAGCCCCGCACGAACCCACCCCGATCCTTGCTGAGGATCCACGTAGGCATTTGGCGTTCTCAAGACACTGGTGTGTTCTCTTTTCCAAGGAGAAAGAGGTGCTGGCGGGTTTTCATGTCTTTGTCTTTACTGTCCATCTCCTTGTGTTCGAACCCCATACTTGTATTTTCCTTCTTGGATCTCATTTGACAATTCCTCTTTTCTGTGCATTGGTCTTCGCTGAAACTTGGCTTCTGTACTTGAAAAGCTGTTCTTTAAGGGGCGCCTGGTTGGCTCCGTCGGCTGGTCTTCCGACTTCTGATTTCGGCTCAGGTCATGATCTCGACACCGTGAGGTGGAGCCCTGCTTTGGGCCCTGATGGTCTGTCTCCCTCTGCCTCTCCCCTTCCTCTGAAATAAATAAGTCTTTTTAAAAAATTTTAAAAAAACATATTCTTTAAGTAATGATAAATAGACCTCAGGGTAGGGTTCTAGTGCAGTAGATTTAATTTCTAGTCAGGCAAGATACATGTGGATAACCCACTGCTTTTTTAAACTTTTTCTTTCTTTCTTTCTTTCTTTCTTTCTTTCTTTCTTTCTTTCTTTCTTCCTTTCTTCTTCCTTCCTTCCTTCCTTCCTTCCCTCCCTCCCTCCCTCCCTTCTTTCCTTTTCTTTTCTTTCTTTCTTTCTCCTTCCTTCCTTTCTTTCCCCTCTTCTTTTCTTTTTTCATCTTTCTTTCCTTTCTTTCTTTCTCCTTCCTTCCTTCCCTCCCTTCTCTTTCTTTCTTTCTCCTTCCTTCCTTCCCTCCTTTGTTTCTTTTCTTTCCTTCCTTCCTTCCTTTTCTTTCTTTCTTTCTCTCTTTCTTTCTTTCTTTCTTTCTTTCTTTCTTTCAGCACATGGCCTCCTCAAACTGGTAATATTAAATACTTAAAAGTAATTATTGGAAAAAAAACAGTTTTAAGTATTATGTAGCTAGCATAATATTTATTTTAAATATTTTATTTATTTGACAGAGAAATCACAAGTAGGCAGAGAGGCAGGCAGAGAGAGAGGAGGAAGCAGGCTCCCTGCTGAGCAGAGAGCCCGATGCAGCCTCGATCCCAGGACCGTGGGATCATGACCTGAGCCGAAGGCAGAGGCTTTCACCCATGGAGCCACCCTATACTATTAAGAAATAATGGGATAATTTTAAACAACGCACCTACATCTTAAATAGATACAAACAAAACCTACTTCACCATGTAGAGATTCACACTGCTATCAATTTCTTAATGTTGAGCAATTTTCCATGTGCCTGGGACCCATTTGTATATCTTTTCTGGAGAAATGTCTTTCCAGGTCCTCTGCCCATGTCTTGACTGGATTTCTTGGAAAACAAGTCTTTTTTTTTTTTTTTTTAAGATTTTATTTATTTATTTGACAGAGAGAAACACAGCCAGAGAGGGAACACAAGTAGGGGGAGTGGGAGAGGGAGAAGCAGGCTTCCCGCCGAGCAGGGAGCCCGATGTGGGACTCAATCCCGGGTCTCCTGGATCACGATCTGAACTGAAGGCAGTCGCTTAACCAACTGAGCCACCCAGCTGCCCCGAAAACCACGGTCTTAAAGAGTATTTTGACATTGGGGAGCATCTGAGGATTGCTCATAAAGAAAGCAAAGCAAAGAGAGAAACAAGCTTTATTTCAACGTGTACAGGACTGATCTTGGTGCCAGAGCAAGAGCCTGGATCATCCCACGCTGAGAGCTAGGACGTGTCCTGCCGACGCACCAAACCGAGAGTGTAAGCTTGGTTGTGCAGCTTCTAGTGGGATGGGCCTACAGACACCAGGTAGAAAAAATGGCAAACCAGTTCCTACAATGAAAGCCCCTAGTGCAGAGATAGACAGAAAGCGCCCCTGGGCAAAGAACTCAATAGGGGAGAAAAGAGGTGCTGAAGATGTCCGTGTGGCATCTCCATTGTGCAATGGGCACGGAAAGGGCATTTTCTGATGGATTCTGTTTCCCGGTTTTCCTGTAACTGTCACCAGCATTAGATCTCTTGCAAAGCTGAAAGCATTCACAAGAGCATTGTGGGGAATGGGGGGCAGAGAGGGTCAGGCTGGACCGTTGGAAGAACTCTGGATTATTAGAGACCCGGCATTGAGTCCAGGTTCTGCATCTACCTGGAACCAAGTTGGGGGGTAGGGTAGCTGCCCTGCACTCGCATTCCCTCATTAGTGATGGCACCTATCCCCGTGCATGTGTTCCTGCTCCCAACTCTGCAGTGGCTCCCCATTGCCCTCCAAATAGAAGACAGCATCCTCGCAATCTCTGAAGAGCTGTCCGTAGTCTGCCGTCCAGCGTATCAGACTCCCTCTGCTCACTGTACTTGCACATGCGGCCTCTTTGCTCATTTAGAACAACCCACAGCAACTCCTACCACAGGACCTTTGCTCTGCCTCTTCTGGCTCTTTTCCCTGCTTTTTCCTGAGTCTGCCTTTTCCTTGGTTGTGTAGAAGGCTCTGTGTTTTCCACATTCCAGCTTCCCACTGGACCCGAGTCTGACTCTGCTTGCTTCTGGGAGTCTGTCTGCCATCCTGATAGTTAGCTTCTCTTTTCTTGCAATGTGTGCTCTCAAGTGGAATCACCGTGGAGCCAACATTATAAAGAGTATAAAGAAATCATTATAAATCACTCTTCACCATTCCTTCCACTTCTGAACTTGGCCACTGATCCCCTCGTGAAGGGCTCACTTGTTATTTTCGGTTTTGAATGCCAAATAAAACTTTTATTAATTTCATTTTTTATTGGCAGCCACTTTATGTTTTGAGTACAGTCTGTGTGTAGCGTTGGGAGGGCCTTTGCCAGTGTGGACCCAGCGTATTTCTATAACATCTGAACATAAATTAGCAGAGGGATGTCTTGGTGACCCAGTCGGTTAAGTGTCTGATTTGGGCTCAGGTCATGATCCCCGGGTCCTGCATCAGGCTCCCTGCTCAGTGGGGAGCCTGCCTCTTCTGTCGCTCTGTACTCTCGCTGTTTCTGAAATAAATACATAAGGTCTTAAAAAAAAAAAGCAAGTAAATGAGCAGATCTTCTGAAAAACATTATTGCCCTTCTTGGCAATCATTCTAAACAACAGGGAGATTGCAGTGGGCTGAATTTCTGCATTGCAAATATTCCTGTTTTCAGGTTTACCTGTGTGCTTTGTGTCTAAGTAGAAGCCGACAGCAGAAGGCATGTATCTCCTCAATTTATGTTTACACTATTGGGTCTACTAGCTTAATTTCAGAACATGGTGGTAGCTCAGAATTTTTCCTAGAGGCATTCCAGATTTCTGCTGTACATTTTTTTTTTTTTTTTTTTTTTTACGCCTTTCACTCCCACCACCAGCTCACACCGTGAAAACCACTTTGTGGCTTGCAGACGCCACAGCGCCATATGCTTTCCTTGAAACTCTGTTGCAGATCAGTTTAGGTCCCCCGCAGTGGCATGCTGGTGAGCTAGTTCCTGCCCTGGGAAAAAAATGCCCAAACTTGCAGCTTGTGCCCATTGCCATGGTGTAAAGATTCACCACGATGGTCTCCAGGTCCCCCCAGTTCGGCTCACACAGTCATGCAAGATGGCCCCGTCCCATTTTGGAGCCCTAGAACAAGTCAGCCCTGGAAGTCCTGCATCTGGTAGCTCACGGGGCTTCAGTCAGGGTCTGCGGGCTTTCCCTGTGGCGTAGACAGTCCCGCCTGTAAGGGGGAGATGGAGGAACGGTGGGGACAGCATGCACCCTGCACCCCCACCTGAGGAGCCCCCCACATGGCTTCCCCAGTGTTCCTCCATCTCCTTGCTTCCAGGATTTTAACTTTTTTTTTAAAGATTTTATTTATTTATTTGGCAGAGAGGAACACAGCTAGAGAGGGAACACAAGCAGGGGGGGTGAGAGAGGGAGAAGCAGGCTTCCCGCCAAGCAGGGAGCCCGATGCGGGGCTTGATCCCGGGTCTCCAGGATCATGACCTGAGCTGAAGGCAGTAGCTCAACCAACTGAGCCCCCCAGGCACCACAGATTTTAACTTTAAACATTCACACATGAATACGAAATAGAGAAATGCCCACTCCTTCTCCTCCTCCAAACATCCTCTTTATGGATACCCGTCCAACTTTAGCCAAGATTGGCTGATGAACCTCCAGAAAATATTCGTTTTATTCCCACTCAGTCTACTGCTTTTTTTTTAAAGTTTTCCCCAGAGTGTTGATAGAATATCATACTTAAAAAAAATTTTTTTTGCCAATTTTGTAGGCAAAGATTATTTCACCTTTATTTATGGCATTTTTTTTCAAAGATTTTACTTATTTATTTGACACAGAGAGAGAGAGATCACAAGTAGGTGGAGAGGCAGGCAGAGAGAGAGAGAGGAGGAAGCAGGCTCCCTGCTGAGCAGAGAGACCAATGCGGGCCTCGATCCAAGGACCCTGAGATCATGACCTGAGCCGAAGGCAGAGGCTTTAACCCACTGAGCCACCCAGGCGCCCTATTTATGGTTTTTTTAAAAAAAAAAAAAATTGTAGCATTTTTAAATGAACCAAGTTCACTATTGCTTATATGTTACTTTCTCATGTTTTTTAATTAATTTTTTAAGTTTTAATTCAGTTAATTAACATATAAAGTATTGGTTTCAGCAGTACAGGTCTGTGATTCATCAGTCTTATAAAACACCCGATACCCATTACGTCACATTCCTTCCTTAATGCCCGTCACCCAGTTTACCCCATCTCCTGACCCACCTCCCCTCCAGCAACCCTCAAGTTTGTTTCCTTTGACTAAGAGTTCCTTTCTGCATATTGCTTTTAAGTGTGTGAAATGTTTATGTTATCTGCCCTTCCTATAGGTTATTTATTCTTACTGACTTATATTTGCAAGGCAAGCACGACAAAGAGATAATGTTCACATGCTTGAGTTTTCTTGCCGTGGGCGTCCATCCCTTATGGATACGAAAACAAAGGACAAGAGAAGTTTCTCTGTGGTGGGAGTATCAGATCCTTTGTTTTGTTTTACTGTTCTCTGTGAAACGTATTGAGAGTGTCCATCTGTGAGACCCCGCATCCATCACCAGGGTCTGGAATATGTGAAGCAGGTGATCGTGGAGGGAAACTGAGACAGGTGGTGAAGGAAAACTTTCAGCTGAGTCTCAGTTCCTGCTCCGTTGTTTGGGCTTTGACACCAAAGCACAAGTTCGATCCCCCCACCGTCCACTGGTGTGCACGGGCCCCTGGGCAGACCCCTTTGTCCGGGGCGTTTCTGGAGCGGCCTGTCATGCCCGGTACATCCTTGCCGCGCTCATGCCGGCTCCCTCTCTAAACTCGTAACAGTCCGCTGAATGGTTCACGCCTTCCATAACCAAAGACTTGGATCAAATACACCAGTCCTGCTGGTCGTGTTGCCCCCGATGGGGCAGGTGCAGGCATGTGGGAGGCAATAGCATCCCACACGCCAAAGGAGACTGTTGCATCTAACAAATTCCACTTCTTAGAAACAGGTACTGGAGTCCCCTTACATCAGAATAATTGGAAAATTACAGTCAGGCAAACATTCCATCCATGTAATTCTTCATGCCACGTGTGTGTTATGCAACATTTTTTTTTTCCTACCAACCAGGTAATGACAGGTTATGGGGAGCCATATACTTTTTCATTTTGGCTCATTAAAGGGGGAAGAGTTACTGTTTGTGTGTGTTTTCATGGTTTCTGTTTTTAATTGGGCTTATCCGATCTGAAGTCTGCTCATTATTTCATAAATGCCTCAAGCCACATCATTTCAGAATCTATTTTGGGGTTACAGGGTGGTGCCCATGGCATCCCACAGGCTCATGTGTTTTAATTTATTCCAGAAAGGTGCCAAGAGTAGAAGTCACCTTATATTTCTATAATATATTTCAGGTTGGGGTATCCTCGCTGGTTCATTCAGTAGAACATGTGACTCTTGATCTCAGGGTAGTGAGTTCAAGCCCCATGTGGGATATGGAACCCATTAAAATTAAAATGGATTTTAATTTCAGCCCATTAAAATTAAAATGGATTTTATTTTCTCCATACATGTGCTTAAAAGATGTGTTCTCACTTTTGTAGTATCTGGGCCACGAAACAGTGCCTGGAGGGAGTACTGGACACTCATTTGAGATGTAGAGTATTTGGTTATATACGTTCTCCAACAAAGGGCAACAACCATGTTCAAGTGTAAAAAAAAAAAAAAGGTACATTTGACTCTGAGTTAATATTCCCCGACATGCACGAATGTCCGTGTTCCACTGGGCCAGTGCATGTAGCCTTAGGGAAGTGGGCCCACGTGTTTCATTTTATGTGTGAGTCAGGTCCCATTGAACTCCTTCCCAGCCAGGAAACCACTTGCCCAACTCCAGATGAATAATATTGAGCTGCCATGGAGTAGGCGGAGATCTCTTTTGGATGGTCCATGACCGCGTCTTGGGTTCATCATCGCTGATGAGTTCCAACACGTTCATCAGGGACATTCTCTTCTCTGGGCAGTGACCACAGATGGATGGGAAACAGAACACACAGAAGATCAAGCACAGAGACCAGAGCCGTGAGTTTAGGAAGAACACCCTGCGTGTGTGTCGTCCACACAGGGAACTTCGCAGAAGGGGTCTCAGTGGTTGATTGTGGAACTGTTAGCTGTCGCCAAGGGACCCTTGGGGGGAAGGATCTCTCCCACCCCCGCTGCTAGCACAACATGGTGGAGACAAATAATTTCAACATCAATGGTAGATCCTATAGTTATGTATAATGTCTTAAGTTTTAAACAGTGGCTTTCCAATGCTTTCGAGGTCCATATTTCTTCCATTAATGATGATATTCTTAGCAAGTCTCTCTCTCTCACACACACACACCTACACACACACACACACACACACAGAGTTATAAAGACACATAAGCCTTGTGTCTGCTACATGATTAAAACATCTGCTATATCTCATTGGTTATAGTTCCAGAAACTGGCCCTTCTCATGCCAAAAGCAATTTTCACCATTTCTGTTGAGAGTGCATTAGAAGTATCTTATAACATTTCCTTGACCCACCATAGGAATACACTGAAAAGGAATTTAATTTCTGTTTGGACCCAAAAAGGACTTTGGGAATCAATGGATAGAAGTCTTAATTTTTCTCCTGGCTTGTGTCAAGCTGACCTCTGACCACTTTTGTTCCTTAGATACATCTCCTCTGTAAATGGATGGCAGTGCTGACCAGCTCAGTGGGAAGAAGGTGATCTCCAAATCCCTCTCTCTCGTGTCATCTGCAGTAGCTACTCAGGGAGGGGCATTGTTGTTTTCCAAATTATATTCCTCTCGAGGTCTGCTCTACCAAACTAGCTAGAATCCAGAATTTCTCCCAGTGTCCGCAGCCTCCACGATGTCCAGTGTCCCAGTGGGGCTCCTTGCCTGTTTGTACCCTCCCCAGTAACTGGCCTCCGCTGTGCAAAACCCATGAGCTCTGGACGCTCATCAAGAGGGCAGACTTTTCAGAACTCTACTCAATGAGTAACAGCAGATTCCTGAATAATATAGAAGACACAACACTTTGGTTCCCTGCTTAAATTTTTTCATAACAATGTGTGTGTGCAACTCTTACAGAATCACCCTCCATGAATGCCTCAAGCTCCATGATGGTGCTGGGAACCGGGCCAGCCCCTCTTTGTCCCGTCTCGAAGAATGAAAGGTCAGTTTCCCAGTTTGAATTGGTGAGAATGGCAATGTGTTCATTTTTAATCTCTGCTCTGTGAGTCTTCCATGAGTGTATCTCTCAATGATGGAACACAGTGGTGTTCTGAGCCTTCTCTTGTCTGAGACCAACTCTGACAAGCTTGGGCAGAAGTTGCCAAGGGAATACAAGGCACAGAGAACTTAGGAAATGAGGTATCAGGAGTGTAGGATTTGACCTAAGTACAAGCACATGGGAGAGACATTTGCTGCCTTAAGAGTTTTTTTGTTTTTTGTTTTGTTTTGTTTTGTTTTGGTCCCTTTTCTCTTTATCAGCTTTATCCTGGAGAATTTCAGTGGCTGACCGTCGGATTGTACAATGAGCTGGTCAGATGTTTGGTGACTGGTGTGGGCTTCCAGTCCTGAACATACCTCTGGAGCAAATTGTCCCTCCTGGGCGGTGGCATACAGTTAAGATAACGTAATGTCTGACTTCCAAAAGGAGCATCAGAAGGACAATGTTTACATTTTAATCCCCACACCAACGTGGTATTATCATAATATTGTTTGCTACTTAAAAGGAAAAAAAAAAAGGCTATAGTTTCTGCTCATAAAGGTAGGTTTGCCAGATAAAATATAAGAGGCTCAGTTAAATTTGAATTTTGGTTAAACCATGGATAACTTCTTTTTTAACCATGGATAACTTTTTAAGTAGAAGTGTGTCCCAACTTAAATTTGACTTTTGGGTAAATCATGGATAATTTTTTTAAGTAGAAGTGTGTCCCAACTTAAATTTGAATTTTGGATAAATCATGGATAATTTTTTTAAGTAGAAGTGTGTCCCAACTTAAACTTGAATTTTGGATAAATCATGGATAATTTTTTTAAGTAGAAGTATGTCCCAACTTAAATTTGCATTTTGGGTAAATTGTGAATAATTTTAAAGTAATAGTCTGGCCCACATTTGCACAGGACATACCTGTACTTCCAAAGCATGGAGGATATTAGGAGAAGAAAAGGAAAAACGAAGGGAGGGAATCATGGGTAGATGAACCATGAGAGACTGTGGACACCAAGAATCAAAACTGAGGGTTTCACAGCGGAGGGCATGGGTGGATGTGTTGGCCCAGTGATGGGTATTAAAGAGGGCACATATTGCATGGAGCGCTGGATGTTATACACAAACAATGAATCTTGGAACGGTGCATCAAAAACTAATGATGTACTGTATGGTGACTAACATAATAAAAAACAATAATTTAAAAAACAATAATTTAAAAAAAGTTACTCATTGAAAGAAATTCACTTACTTTTACTTGAAAATAATGAATAATTTTTAAGTATAATCCAAATTTACATGGAACATACTTATATTATAAAAATTACTCATTTTCCCCAAACTTTTACTTATACTTAAAAATCATTTATTATTCTCCCCAAATTCTAGTTTGACTAGTTGATGTATTAGTGGTAAGGATAAGTATGTCCTACCTAATATTTGGGATATCCTGGTACTTGAAGGCATCCTGTATTCTTTTCTCTTTTTTTTAATTTTATTTATTTGACAGAGAGAAACACAGCGAGAGAGGGAATACAAGCAGGGGGAGTGAGAGAGGGAGAAGCAGGCTTCCTGCGGAGCAGGGAGCCCGATGTGGGACTCGATCCCGGGTCTCCGAGATCATGACCTGAGCCGAAGGCAGTCGCTTAACCAACTGAGCCACCCAGGCACCCCAGCATCCTGTGACAGACGGACAGTCATCCTGCGATCTCCATATGCTTTTACTCAGAGAGAAGTCTAAATAAGATCGACTTAAAGAAAACAAACCTTAACAAATACTATAAAAACCCCAAAGAATGACACCATAAGTTAACCCACCTGGGATGTCCTAATCATTCTTTTGCTAACAGTGCAAAATTTTTCAGGTTGGCTTTTATCCCAGATTTGGTAGAGGTCTTAACACGGGACAGAAAAAAAATACATTGGACTTCTGTGTTTGTGAGGGCCGATCATTCTTTTTTTGTTTTGTTTTTAATTTTATTTTATTTTTTCAGTGTTCTAAAAATTACTGTTTATGTACCACACCCAGTGCTCCACGAAATATGTGCCCGCCTTAATACCCACCACCAGGCTCACCGGTACCCCCACCCCACTCCCCTTGAAAACCCTCAGTTTGTTTCTCAGAGTCCATAGCGTCTCATGGTTCATCTTCTCTGATTTACCCCACTTCCTATCTCCTTTCCTTCTCTTAGTGTCCTCCGTGTTACTCCTTATGCTCCACAAGTAGGTGAAACCATATGATAATTGACTTGCTCTGCTTAACTTATTTCACTCAGCATAATCTCCTCCAGTCCCATCCATGCTCTGGCTTGTCTGTTCTCTTTTGACATTTTCTTTTGGTACAACAATGACCTAGAAAGCAAAAGTCTATATTTAATCCAAGCATGACCAACAAGAGAAGGGCATACCCCACTTTCAACGAGGCTATCTTTGCTTGAGGCAAAAGTTGGGTATTCATCCTTTCTGATGACTGAGTAACATTCCTTTGTATGTATGGACCTCATCTTCTCTATCCATTCATCTGTTGAAGGGCATCTCAATGCCTTCCACAGTTTGGCGATTGTGGCCACTGCTGCTATGAACATTGGGGTACATATGGTCCTTCTTTTCACTACATCTGTATCTTTGAGGTAAATACCCAGTAGTCCAGTTGGTCATAGGGTAGCTCTGTTTTTAATTTTTTAAGGAATCTCCACACTGTTTTCCAAAGTGGCTGCACCAACTTGTATTCCCACCAACAGTGTAAGAGGGTTCCCCTTTCTCCACAACCTCTCCGACATTTGTTGTTTCTTGTCCTGTTAATTTTGGCATTCTCACTAGTGTAAGATGGTATCTCAGTGTGATTTTGATTTGAATTTCCCTGATGGCTAATGATGATGAACATTTTTTCATGTGTCTGCTAGCCATTTGTATGTCTTCTTTGGAGAAGTGTCTGTTCATGTTTTCTGCCCATTTTTTTGGTCATGATTATCTGTTTTTTTGGGTGTTGTATTTGAGGAGTTCTTTATAGATCTTGGATATCAGCCCTTTGCAGAAACAGACACATAGACCAGTGGAAGAGAGTAGAGAGCCCAGATATGGACCCTCAGCTTTGTGGTCAACTAATCTTTGAGGGCTGGTCATTCTCTGCAAGCGTAGCACACTGCCCATAAGGAACCCTAAATGATACTGGCATTCCGTAGAGGAACTACCAGACAAGGTATTCTGAGCAGTTTCGTAAATGTTATATTATAACCCTATCCATTTGGGTTTTCACGCTCATCCTGCTATCGCCATGGGTTTAAATAGTAATTGGTGTTGAAAAATAAACATGAGAGTCACTTCCTACTGTCTTTAAGGCTTTACAACAATAAGTAAACAGTTATTTCCTGTCCTCATATTTATACAGGTGGACTTTATTTCCCTGGGCAAAGGAAAGCATTCTGAATTAATAAATTCAGCAGCCTTCCATTTGCTGTGACATTTTCTTTTGGTACAACAATGACCTAGAAGGCAAAAGTCTATATTTAATCCAAACATGACCCACAAGAGAAAGGCATACCCCACTTTCAACGAGGCTGTCTTTGCTTGAGACAAACATCTAGCAGAGTTGTTTGCAGACTCTATAGGCGTGCACCGACACTGGCAGAAATCGCACATTGTGCAGAAAGTGTGAGTGAAATGTGCTTTGCAGATGAAGTGCTTGCAACGAATTACAATGTGTGCATCCACAGAGCATTGAGGGCACCTGAGTTTTTGTTGAGATTCTAGAAAAGAGAACAGACAAGCCAGAGTATGTCTCTTCTTATGGTCTCCAAGGGGACCTCTGGATTGGATGGCTCCGACCCAGAAACATGGTTTTCATTAACAAAAGAAGTTCGGACCAGCAGTGATGGTATAGATCCTTCTTCAGGTTACCTTAGATTTGTGCTATTTCTGGACCAGAAGACATTGGGTTTTGGGTTGTTCACCTATAATACTTTATTGCCAGCTGGGGCTGTGAGCTGTAAAACAGCAACGAGTTATCCAAAGGCTCATTAACGTGGGTCATGAGGGAAGAACATTCTTTCTCAAATTAATGTATAATCTGAATGAACTACCAGTGAAGATACTGATTTTTTTTTTTAGATTTTATTTATTTATTTGACAGAGAGAGAGAGAGAGAGAGATCACAAGTAGGCAGAGAGGCAGGCAGAGAGAGGGGGGGAAGCAGGCTCCCCGTCGAGCAGAGAGCCCGACGTGGGACTCAATCCCAGAACCCTGAGATCATGACCTAAGCCAAAGGCAGAGGCTCAACCCTCTGAGCCACCCAGGCACCCGAAGATACTGATTTTTGAGCAGTTGTTAAACTAATTTAAAGGGTATGAAAACACACACACACACACACACACACACACACATCTGAAACAAGCCAAGTCCATCATGGGGGACAAGGCAAAGAGTGGGGATGGTGTCCCTAAATACCAAAGCAGCAAAAACACATAGGCACTGGTGATGAGGGTGGCAAAAGAAAAATAGGACACAGGGGACTTCCCCCAGATTAGTGCTTTCTCATTATGGCCCTTTAATGCTTGAGAACTAGGACACTGTGCATTAATAACGGAAAGGGAGAATTGCTGGAAAGATGGTGTGGGAGAAATTGGTTCACTGTACGAAGGAAGACAAAACTGGGTCTCCACCTTCTCAGTGGATACAAAGATGACATCTAGATGGATGATCATACAATACTCATGTATTGATGATCAAATAAAGTAAAAGGAAGGAAAATATCCTTTTGGCCTTGGAGTGGGCAAAGATGTCTTAAACAGGATCTTGAAAGCAAAAGTCATAAGAGGAATTTCACTTCTTCATTGAAATAAAGATTCTGTGTCAAGGGCATCATGGAGAAGTTTGATGGATGGTTGAAAGGATAGAAGAAATTATTTGTAATATCCAAATATAAAAAATGGAGGTCTTTTCTTGAATATAGGTAGGACTCTTACAAGTAAATTGGAAAAAAACAAAAACAAAACCCCTAGAAACACTATAGAAAGAAACAGGCAAAGTACAAGAATAGGGAATGCAAAAAAAAGAAAACTCTGTCACAAATGACTATTCATGGTCAGGGAATCACAGTGAGAGGGCAAGAGGTGTTTTTGTATGCTTTGGGATTGTAAACTACATAAACCAAGAACACACCTGGTTGTCTCCAGAGTATGAGAAAATGGGAGCTTTCCTGCCCTACGGTCATGATCAGTGTTGGGGATGACATTCTGAAGAGCGTCTGGCCAGACTCTAGACTTTTGCTAAATCAGTAGATGTGACCCAGCAATATCCCTTGTTGGGCATCTATCCCAGAGAAATCCCTACAGAAGCACACATGTGACACATCCAGTGTATTACACATGCCTTTAAGAAATGAAGGGCGGCTTAGGTAGCCATCGGCACACAAAAATCATAAAACGTGGTTGATGGTTGCTGCCTGGAGATGTACAGCAGAAGTGTTGGAAATGTGGCAACATGATTAGGTCTTAAAAACATGTTGTTGAGTGTTTCAGAAACAGAATGAGATTTATAGCACAGTGCTATTTATGTAAATGGAAAACACATACTTGCAGGGCAATACAATGCAGCGTAGTTTACAAGCCACAGGCGTGGTTAAGGGTAGATGTCAGATTGCCCAGGGTGGAGTCAAGGGATGTGGCCGAAGGGGAAGATATATACATCAATAAGGGGAGATCTTGCTGCATTGGTGGTGACTCTAACTGATGATTAACTCACCTCTTGGTACGGACGCCTAAGTAAGAATATCAACAACACATCTGTGTAAATAACTAGCATGTAGGCAGGAAAACACACAGGAGTGGGGAAATGTGGAAGAACCAAAGAGATGTTAGAAGTTGGGACACCATGATGGATTTAGTTGAGGGTTTCCATCTTGGCGCAACATCTGGGGACTGGATCGCTCTCTATGAGAGGGCACCCTCTGTAGTGTAGGGTGTGGAGTGGTGTACCTGTGTCCACCCAACAGATGCCAGGACCTTCCCCGGTTGTGCCATTCAGAAACCATCACTAGGCATTGTCCCTCATCCTCTGGAAGAGGGGGTCACAGTCACTCCCGTTGAGGATGGCTTATGGAAGGGAAGGCAAGATAGCGTATGAGAGGAGGTGCTGAAGAGGAGAGTAGGGCCGTGAGTGGTTTACAAAATGCCTGAGATCATCTCGAAACCATCTGCAGAGTCCTAGAAGGGATTCCCGTCAGATAGGTCTTGGAAAGTCATGTAGATGCTTCAAGTTCCCCCAAATGTTGGGTGGCACCCTTCCCTTGGAAACCCAAATAAAAGAACCTTAGCCATCCCATTACAATGAGGGTTCTTGGTGCTCCTCCCTATGTTTCGAGGATATCTGGAGGCACAGGTGGGCGGTGATGTTGGTTACATGCTCCAAGTTATGTCTTTTCAAGATTTCTGTACTTGGTGCCACCATACTGTCCTTTCTGCTTCATATTACCAGTAGACAGAATCCCCCCATCATCACATCTGTTGTTCCTCATCATGCTTCCCACATCAGAATTTGTGAGTGACACAGGGAGATGAGACAGCCCAACACTGGATGTTGGACTCATGGTAAAAAACCCTTAGCCATGTGCACCAGCAGGAGCCTCTCCCTGGCTCTTCCTCCTTTACACCTGGGATAGTGTGGGGCTCCTGGTCTCCCCATTGTGGCTTCTTCCCCATTTATCCCTCCTCTTTCCAGGACTGCTACCATCTCACGTAGCCAGGTGACAATGCCCAAATTCTACAGAGTCTATATTTGGCACCGTGTGTTAGCACCTTCCCTGTGCATTTCCAAATGTAGGCACTGGGGTGCAGATCCTAGGCTTATCTTTGTTCCCTTCCCTTCCCGTTCTGCTGGTCCTGGGCTTACCAGCTTAGGCAGCAGAGAGAGATCTAAATGGAAGAAGTCAAGGGGAGAGAAAAAACATAGGACACAGAGAAAACAGAAGAACAAAAGCAAGGCGAGGGATGAGGTTAGGGGAGGGGACTGAAATTTGACATTCGCCAAATTTGAGGAGGCAGGTGGGTAGTTTGGAGGTCACGATCCAGTCATTAGGTGGGACGAACAGGAGCCTCTAGCTTTGAATTTACTGACAGATTTTGGATTATAGGAATGACAGTCCTGCATTATAATTCTATATTATTATATTATATTGTCGGTATAAGTAATAATATAATGCACATTATAAATTATAAGATGGCACCTGGAGCCAGCATCTCAGCACACAGACTCATTTGGAATGTATTCGGTGTCACTTAGCTGACAACTCTACGTCTTGGCGTTCGTACCCGCATCTCTGTACCGTCACGTGTCTCGGTCACCAACCTCCCACCTGAATCCAGCAGTCATTCGAGTGTGTAGACTATGAATTCCTGTGCACCAACCAGGTTTTACTGATATGGGCTTGTACATTACGCATACCTTACTATTTTATACTTCTATTTTTTATTTCATTTATTTTTATTATTGTGTAATTTTACATATATTTTGCCTGTGGCCTTTTCCCTGTGGTTACTTTTGTCATTTGAATGAAGGTTTGGGGTTAATGGAGTATCTGATTTCTTCAAATTCAGTGAACTTCTTTCATCTGTTGACTCAGGTCTTTTGTGTCAACTCGGAAAAGTTATTTTTTGATTTTTCTCCTTGTGGGATTTCTTTTGGTTGGACAAGCTTGTCTTCTTGGATGCACTGAATCTTCTTCTGTGGCTTGCCTAAATCTCTTTTGTGTATTAGAACAAAATGACCAGCCTAGCCTCTTCCCACTGCATTCAGTGTTCGCTCCGAGATTTGCCTTGATGAGCTTGCTTTCTATTTCTTGGACTTGAGGCTTTGCACATTGTGATGGGAGAGTAGCCGGAGAACGTCCTGAGGCCCAGTATCTTTGGTTCCTCAGCCTGGTCTTTGGGGTCTACGCAGTCTGTCCTGATTTCAGAGTCTCTGTCATGCTCTTCTCTTCAGAAAGACCCATTTCTTCTCATCCCTCAGGAAGCCCTCCTATGGATGGGCAGTACTTTGTCCCCTGTTTATGGAACTGGCTGAGAAGGAAACTCTATGGGCTGGGGTTGCCTCCACTCAGAGAGTTAAGCCCAAGATGGCAGCCCAAGGCTGAGCTGACTGCTTGCGTCCACCTTCCCTACACCACTTCCACACTTTCTCGGCCAGATTCCCAGCATTATAAATTCTTCGGCATTTGGTAAGGTTGTAGCGTTCTTCCAGTGCAATCGTTGGAGGACCTGTGGACTTTCTAACTCAATCCCATGTGTCCATTTTAACCAGAGCTTGATCGTTATTTCTTTATGAATGTCACCTTGTCTATATTATAATCGATGGCGCTTTCTGACCTTCCACTTATTCCACACTGTGTCCACGGTATGGGAAGACTCAATAATGACTTGTCTCCGAAGGCGACTTAGAAAAGGCACCCTTTTCCAATAAGTGTAAACAACAGAGAAAATAAATAGGAAACTATTCCCCTTTACCCTTGTACTAAAATGCAGCATGTTTTTGATGAGATCCTTCTGGGTAAAAGTTGCTGACACACAAAAACAAGGAGTAAAATTACTTCGGCAAAGACAGTTGGCTAAGGAAAGAGGAAAACCAAAGACAGTGCTTTTGGAAGGGTGTTCTTTTTTCTTCTCCAAATTGCTCCAATAAAAATGTGAGTTTGGATGTCAAATTAGGTGACCTTTGTGGACTAGAGTATTAAAGCCTGGCCCCTCGCCTTGAGAAAATCTGCGGCAAGGATGGAGCTCTTGGAAGATGATTAGGGATGTGTCCATGTGGTGCCTTTGACTGTAGACAGCTGCCTCTTCCGAGCTGCGGGACTATGGTCATCGCCCTGCAATCTTAGGTGTGGCTCGTTCAGAAAAAGCTACCATGCTGACTTCATTGTCAACTGGTCTTGGGAAAGGGCGAAGGCCATATGGAAAGAGAAAGACCCAGTGTCTGACGCTGATTTGAACTATTTCCCCAAATTTGCTTTGTGTGGTTTGCTAGGACATTGCATCCTGAGGGTGCCTCAACTCACACCATCTAGTCCCCCATTGGCAGCAGCATGAGGGCATGAAGCCCATGGGAATCTTTATCCAATCCCACAGAAAATGTGTGTGAAGCCACCACCCTGGGAGATGTGGGTGCTCACCTGAGGACAGAAGCGTGCACGGCTAGATACGGTGCACATGCAAAGTAAAATTCCCTAAGACGTTCCAGGCGGCCGTTTGTAGTGGGGTCTGAGAAACCCATTATCGAGAACACTTGCTTCAGAGACGGAAGAAGTTAATGACTTTTCAGTGGTAGTATATGCACAGTTCTTTCAAGAAGGCAACATTTGCCGAAGACTTTGAATTAATGAGTATTTTAATTATTAAAAATCTAGTGTTAAAAAGACAATCTTAATGGGATTTTTGCCCACCTACTCTATAGGGCATGCCTTTGGGGCTGATGGCAACCTCACTGTCTACCCAAATAAGTAGGGCATGGCTTTCCAAAAGGACGATTGACCAGAACAGAGCTTTATATAAGTAGAAGGAGGAGATTTGCTTCGAATAGCATTGCTTTTCATTAGCATTTCCATGATAACCCAGTTTTGGTGTGTGGTGTGCTGAACTCTCCTGTCCTGATCCTGATGCTTCCTGACCCACAAGAGCTGTTACATTAGGGCCTGTAGAAGTCAGAACCACAGCACAGCTGTGCAGAGAACAGACATTCTTAGCTCATGGAGAACACACATTGCTGATTCTGCACAACCCTAGGCATGCAACACACATCTGTCACAAGATAAGCAGCCCCCATTTCTAGCTATGCATGCATTGACTCATAAACCCACAAATATGCAAGACAATTGTGCAGACATATGGGCCAGACTCGTGTAAGGGTTAGAGTAGCAACATTCACTTAATATTAGCATGGGGTCAGTGTTATGGCTTTGCGAGTTGGTTTACCCTAAAATGATAGAACTGAATATACTTACATAACTTTATAGGACCACCAATAGCACCAAGAAGAATCTCAGCAAAAGGACACTTCTCCCTAATCCTGTCTAAGAATATAGTCTTTGTCCTCTAATGCTTAGAACTTCACAATGTCATAATGATGTTTATCTGCAACTTTTCATGTGGACCTTCCTGTGTGGTCACCCCACACATCCTTTACACCGTGTCTCGTGCATCCAGAATGATCTGGCAGATGTCAAAATACAAGAGAATACAAACATTCTTCTACCATGTTAACATCCAGTGTAGAATTAATAAAAATATGTTAGATGCCAGAAACACTGGAAAGAGATGAATTTTTTGGATGTTCACACGGTCACGTTAAGGTTTCAATTGATAACCCTTTGATGGCTTCCATTTTCAACAGAATCGAGCACGTGCCTCTTAGTCTTAGTGACAGAGACCTAACAAATGGGTCCCTTCCTACAGGAATCCTACAGGGCTGTTTGTTCCACTAACCTACCCTCTGCAACTCCTAAATTAAATGGTTTGCTTTTCTGTGTACCTGTCTCATGCCTTGGTTGGTTCACAACATGAATTCATGCATACTAAAGGTTCCCCATGTCTTTGTGGACAAATAAAACCCAATTTTCAGCAGTGGGCCTCATTGCATTTCTTGGGTTCTCTTTCCAGGAAGCCTTTTCTTTAGCTGCCATTGTGTGTACCACATATCACCTATCAGCTTAGAGCAGCCCTTCTGCCTCTTTCCCCATTGATTGCAAACCCCTATGTGTGCACAAGGAATGGGACAGCCCTCCAAGTGACACCAACTGAAGCCATTTATGACATAACCCATATCTAAGAACAGTCTTCTGGACACGTGGTGCCCACATGCATCTGTCCCTTGAACTTCCATTTTTAAGATTTGCTCCCACAGCAGAAATTAATTCTCATATGATGGAAGCTTATGCAGAGCGTGTTTATAGCCCACAACATGGGTCCAACTATAGACAGAGATGACCTAAATAATTAAGCATGCACACATTTCCCCCAGCACACGAGCCCAGACACGGAATGGCATTTGTAGCCGCAACTGGATCCCACCTGCCACGTGGAGGCTCTTTCCTGGACAGCCTCACCTCCAGCCTCTTGGAGAGAAATCGCTGTTTATGTTGACGAAATATGAAGTATTCCTTCTCTTTTCTCTTTCAAACATCCCAGGGGGGCGGTTGTTAGGTTTCATTATGGGACTTTTCTCCCTGTTTGTGGTATAATGGATGTAAGAGTCAAGAAAAGGATTTACTGAAGAGTACACTAAAATCTAGACTGGAATGTGTGTGTGTGCGTGCCTTGAGCAAAATCTAATTCTTCCTTCAAACCACTCTGCCTACCTATTCATGACAACTGTAAGTCTAATACAGAGTTGGTGTGATTAGAGCTGTCTAAATTTTGGCAGAAAAACCACAAGGTTCAATCATGAATTTAGTGTGACTTCTTCCACAGACCTCCCGAAGCAGAGCTAGAACCCTCCCTTGGTTTTTTTTTTCCCCACAAACTCCTACCTTTCTGATAAAACCTTTCCCCCACAATGCTCTGTTCCTCTTTGGTTCTTCTACCACTGTTTATTAGTTCTTCCCATCTACTTTTGCTGTAGGTAGAATGGTGGTTTCCCCAGAAAAAGTGCCCACATCCTAATTTCCAGGACCTGTGAATATTTTTAGTTACAGGGCAAAAGGGGGATTAAAATTGCAGGTGGGATTAAGATTGTTGATGCACTGACCCCTCACTTTGGGAGAGGATCCTGGGTTATCCACGTGGGTCCAACATGACCTCAAGGATTTTGAGACATCAAAGAGGGCAGCAGAGATCAGATTAACTGTCTAAGAAGGACTTAATCCACCATTGCTGGTTTTGAGGATGGAGGGACGATCCGTGAGCCAAGGGAGGCAGGCAGCCTCCAGGAACAAGGGAATGGACTCTATATCAGAGCCTGTAGGATGAACACAAACCTGGGCACACCATGATTTTAGACAGGGAGATCTTTCCCAGACTCCTAACCTCTGAAAGTGAATGAGAGTCATTGGCTATGGCAGCCCCAAGAAATGACCACAACTTGCTATATGGGTAATGGTGGCCCAGTTACTTGAATCTGGAAAGCACCAGCTTGTTTCCTTAAAGGTGCACCTTCTACACTCATGGCCACTGGAGTGACCACTCATGGTCTACTGGGCAGAAACCAGGAATGCTGCAAAAAAATCCTCTAATGCACCTGACAGCTGCTGATAACAGAGAATTGTTTGACCCCAGATATCAAGAGTGCTCAGCTTGAAAAGGCCTACCTTCTCCAAAGCTGAGATTATGAAGCATATCTTTATCTTCCAAGTTCCTGTAGGCTACCGTTGAGGTCTTTCTTCACCACGTACCATAAGTGATCATCTCTTTGTCTAGCTTCCAGGAGCCATTTCAGTATTATTTTTCCAAACTCCATGCACCATTAAGTTTCAAAACCAATACAAGATTTTTAGCTCTTGTTACAGAAGCAGCCTCCCCCAGGCGACACTTTCTGGATCAGTTACTGCTACATGTAAAATCAACTCTAAGTCTGATGCTTCACTATAACAAACACTGTATTTGCTCATAATTCCTTTCTTTAAAGCTTTATTTATTCAGAGAGAGCATGAACAGGGGGAGAGTCAGAGGGAGAGAAAGAGAGAGTCCTCAAGTAGACTCCACCCTGAGCATGGAGCCCAATGTTGGGCTTGACCCCAAGACCATGAGATCATGACCTGAGCCAAAATCAAGGGTCGGAAAGTTAACTGACAAAGTCACCCAGGTTCCCTGCTAATAATTCTGTGAATCAGCCACGGTGCTGGTTCTGTTGGGAAGTCCTTCATTTGGTCTTGTCTGTGATCACTCATGTGACCGCCATCATGAGGATGGTTTCAGTGAGACTGGATGGTCTCAAGCCAGTTGACTCCATGCCTACCAGATGGTCCTGGCCTTTAACCTAGAGCCCTGAGATCCCCCTGTGAAAGACTCGAGGTAGCTTCTCTGAGATGAGCAGGGATGAGAGGGATGCTCAGGTAACAGCGGCATGTGAGTGGGTCCCAGCTGGGCTCATCCATCCATCCTCGGTTAAACTTCAGCTGACAGCCGCCGCATGACAAGTTCTAGGCTAGACCAGCAGAAGAACCACCCAGGGGATCCCGGGTTAAATGGCTGACCCACAGAAATGGGAGCAAACAAGATGGCGGTCATTTGCAGCTACTAAGTATTGTAGTACTTAGTTTGTAAGGGTTGTTTGTTACGCAGGCATACTAACTGGCTTGGGTCCTTAACAAGCCAACAGCTTACTTCATGGAGATGGAGAACCTTTCATGTCTATCTTATAATGTATTCTAACATGGCAAAGAAGTTCGTTCTTGGTTCTGTGGGGCTAGAAGAGACATGACGTAAGGGGGAGCCGGTGAGGAGGTGGTCGTGGGTTTTGGCAGCAAGGCCCCCCTGGTGGAGCGTCTTCTTCCTCCATGTTACAGTGTGGTTATGGGCCAAGATCAGCTTGGGTTTCTCAGGGAAATTCCCTTAGAATAGGGAAAGTTGGACCCCGGGAGAGGAATTTATCCGTTTCAGACAGCATTTTGTTTGCTGGTCACTTCACTTGAATACAGTACACTGTCTTTACTGTCTTATCCATAACCCATTCCATTCATCCATTACCCCTTATTTACAATTTCCAACGAACGCCTGAAAATGTACATGGTCAAGAGTCTACCTTACTTGCAGACATGATGTCATTGTTTGCACAGAACATTTTGACTTTAGTTGGGAGTATTAGTAACAACTCTGAACTATAATTGAGATCTTTAAAAGTTTCTGTTTGGATAATTGATATTTTTTTCATTGATCCAGTTTTTATCCCTCATCCTCTTAATGCTTCGGTGCTTGTGTAATCAAAGGGAGAATCGGCCTGTCTGTTTCTGATTTATTTTATATTAACTCAGTGAATATTTTTTATATGTACAAGAAGTCTTTTGAGAGTATTTAATATACTATTTTGATCTTTCTGTGCTGAAAGCATGAAGCCATATTTTTGTTCCTAAGGGTAGAAATCTGGAAGAGATTTAAATTATGATCAAAACAGCAAACTCATGAAGTTTGAATGGTTTCTAAACTTGGAAAAAAGTTTTTTTTTTCCTTTTAGGAGAAAATAATTTTTCAACTCCCTGGCTTTGCCCAAAAAGCCCCCCCTTTTTTAATTAATGTACATAAGATTCAATTGTATGTGATGCATTTATTTTCCTATCAATCCTATTATCATATTTCATGTCATTAAAACATTTCAAAAGCAGCTAAATAATCAATTGATAAAGTTAACCTTCTTCTTGGTGTAAGGAGGAGGTACTCACAAGACATATATTTTTTCAATGTGGTCATGATATTTTAGAACATTGAGTCACGTTGCTTTCGGTAAGAAGGTAGGAAGTGGTGAGATGAAGGAGAACACAGGGTGGTTTATTCACAGTTCTTTGTACATCCGTCAGTGTGGGGAGATGCTGGGTGGGAGACGCAGCATGGTTCCGCCCAGCACCTTCAAGTATCAGAAAACTCTTCTGGGGTGCCCGAGTGTCTACACATGTGTGCCACACGGCATCAGATTGAAGTCCATTTAACTTCCCTCGCCCTGAAACAGAACCAGATGCATGGGGGGCCATGGTGGGAGAAAGACTGGCCGCAGGAACTCTCCAGGATGTCCATTTCATTGTACATGATGCAAAGGGGATTTCAGAAATAAGTCGCCTTTCACGATGGCTGTTTCCTGGAGCTGGACACAAACTCCCCCCTATTATTTATTGGGTCACTGGCATTAAAAATCAGCACTCAGAGTTGTAGAATTCTTTCCATGGGCCATAAGAGAAACTGAGTCATCCATTCAGTCACTGACTTACGTGTATCTCTCAGTTCTGATTTCAATGTGGCTTAGGGATGGGGAGAATGGGGTGAGGAGGACCTTTGGTAGCTATAGTGTGTGTGTATGTGTGTGTGCGTGTGTGTGCATGACATAGAATCCCAACCAGTAATCACAGGGGATATGATGAGTCTCAGGAGCTGCTGGGGCATGTTCAGGGGCTCTGTGCTTCTGGGGATACAGAAGCAGGGGGAGGGTGTGCACACAAATGACCCTTTTATGTGCTTCCATGTGGAGAGTCAGTACACAGGGAATCAGGCCCATCACTGAAAGCTAATTCCTGGGGAGACAGCAATTTCTGTATTTACCGAGGTACCCATTTCTAATCCCCAAACAGTATTTCATTTTAAATACTTGTGTATTGATAAATATCTACATATTTGTCAATCATCTATGCATCTATTAGTATATATAGTAATAAGTAGATAAGAACAAGTAGAATAGATTGTAACACAAATATGAATTAAATTAGAATAGATCAGTAGTAGACAGATATACATAGCTGATATATATCAGGTAGCTAAATGATAGATAATTGATATAGATAAACAATGGGTGGATGTATGTATACATATGGATGAATGGATGGATTCATAGATGGATGAATGAATGGATGGATAGATTATTGACAAATAAGGAATGGATGGATAGATATGAATAGATGGATAGATGGACAGACGGATGGATGGATTACTAGAAGGGTGGGTGGATGGGTAGACAGATGGTTGGACTGATATGATGGATGGATAGGTAGATGGATACATAGATGATAAATAGATAAGATAAATGATGGATGATTTCAACAGGTTTTAAAGTTTTCAACAAGTACTTGGTTAACCATTTTTACTGTTGATAAAATTTATGGCAATTCATATTACATTGGAAGGTTTGAGCATTTTATGATGATTCCTCGGCTGTTTTTTTTTGCTCTCCTAATGGCTGTCTAAAGAGTGTCCCAGTTGTCTGGGCCCCAGCTCCGAGGTGCTACATGGGAGCGAGCCACGACAGAAAGCAGGCACTTCCTGCTACAGGAAGGGCAGACAGGTGACCAGGTGACTTAGCACCTGGCCCAGCCTACAGTCCTAGCTTCCCTGGGGGCCCCCATGAACACGTCAAATGGACCATTTCTAGGATTTGATCCCCTCATCAGTTGGCTTTCAGAGAACTGACTTAAGGTCAGTAGTGATGGGATGAGGACTGAGGCTGTTTAAAGGCAGTGTAACGTGGAGAGACAGTGCCGGATGTTCCCCTGGGCTGGAATCAGTGACACACCCTTGACTGTGGTTGAGGAGACAGACGACAGAAGGCATCTCGGTGAGAAGCTCCAAGTCACTTCTGGAACATGGTGGGGACCTCCCATGAACCACCATGCCTTGTTGCCATGTTTCTCTAAGAACAAACCTGCTTCCTCGTGTGCACCACATCTCAACTTCCCTAAAATTCCAGGTGGGCTGGCTGTAGTGACAAAGATCTCATTCCCATGCAGTGGCCAGTGACCAACTCCTGGTATTTTTTTTTAATTGCAATATAATTGACAGACATGGTCCAAGTTTCAGGGGGGCAGCATGTTGATCTGGTACGTGTGTATCACGTGGGAGGGAGTGCCCTTCCCGCCTGAGGTGCTCGGCTCCTTACCATTTCTTGCCTGGGGCGGGAATCATTAGGATCTAGTGTCTTAGCAGGTGTGCTTCACTATTGTTTGTATCGAGTCTCCAGGACTGACTTATCTACCAACTGCAAGTTTGTACCCTTCCACCAACATTCGTCCTACCCTCCCACCCCTCAGCCCATGGTAACCACTCTGTTTTCACAAGTTCAGCTTTCTTTAGATTCCACAAAGAAGTGCGATCACACGGTATTTGCATTTGTGTGAGTTCTCTCACTCAGCATAACGCCCTCAAGCTCCATCTGTGTTGGGGATGAGTAATCTCACCGTGTACGGATACACCCCACCTTCTGCCCCACCCCTCCCCGGGAAAGCCACTTTATGTAATTTTCCTTTATTTATTTTTAAATTCCAGTGAGTTAACATCCAGTGCGATACTAGTTCCAGGTGTCCAGGGGAGGGATTCAGCCCTTCCAAGGACAACAGGTGCCCTCCTTCCTCCCCATCACCTGTTTCCCAAGCCCCCCACCACCTCCCCTTTAGCACCCATCAGTGTGTTCTCTAGAGTTAAGAGTCTGCTTTCTGTTTGTCTCTTTTTTTTCTTTGTTCATTTGTTTTGTTTCTTAAATTCCTCTCATGAGTGAAATCATATGCTATTTATTTTTCCCTGATGGACTGGCTTCACTAAGCATAATACCTTCTAGCTTCATCCACATCATTGCACAGGGCAGGGTTTCATTCTTTTTTATGCTTCAATAATATCCCATATATATGTGTGCTCTTTATACATATATATGTCTTCTTTATATATAGATATGTCATCTTCATCCCTTCATCAGGGGACACTTGGGCTTCCATATCTTGGCTATTGAGGAAGATAGTGCAATAAACATACAAATGCCCCCACTCTTCAGAATCCTCTTTGTGTTACCTTTGGATATCCAACTCCCCCTTTGAATTCTCCAGAATATAGACGCATTTGCAGGGAACTTCGAACCATCTTTCTGAGCATGACATCCTCTTGAGAAAAGAAAGGAGGATTTAAAGCTGGTTCTATTCACATCCTTTGCCTGTAACACAGGTGACCCAGTTAGCTGTGTGTATACTTTACTTTGGCACTTCTCAGTGATGGGGCTGCTGACATTTTGGACCCAGTCACTCTCTGAGGAGGGGGTGTCCTGTGCATAGGACAGTGTGAAACAACATTTCTGATGCCAGGAGCACTCCCCACATCTCCATTACGACAACCAAAAATGTCTCCAGACATTGCCAGGTGCCCCCTGAAAAGCAAAATCACCCCTCTTTGCAAAACATTTCTCTGTACAATATGAGTAACAGAATATTGTTTTCTCTCCCTACATATATATGTGAAGAATGTAGTCGTGAGAAATACAGAATTAATACAGCTGAGTGAGGGTCGCCATATAGGATGTCATTGGGGTTTCGGTTAGGTTTTTCACGGACACAAAAAGCGTGGTAGAGATAACCAAAAACACAAGATCTTTGGTGGTCTTTTCATGAGACTTCCAAAACCCCCCAACTTTTGAGACGCTAGGAAGAAAAATGAGTTCTAGATTTGATGCCCAGCATTATGCCCAGAGTCGAGACTAAAATGTCACACAATTAAAAATTTGTTAGGAAGGTAGATTTCATGTTCAGTGGTCTCTCCAGCACAAAATAAAAATTTTTAAAGCAAACAAAGACCTTCCCCTGTGCTGCAGAAGGAGGAAGCAGGGTGCATTTGCTTGTGTAAGGGAACCGCTTACCCCGCGTTATCAACACGGGGGACCTTATCTCATCTCTGTGGGCGTCTGCTCTAGCTCTTCTGGTCTTACAGAGAGAAGACAGCCCCACAGAAGCCCATCATGTGGGACATGGCCACAGCGGGTTATAGACTTGGAGTTGGTCCCACACCTGCTTTCCACTGAGTGACGAACAAGTAAACCACATCATAAGTGGCTTTGGATCTGCACTGTGACAATCTGGAATCTGGCTGACGCTCTTTTCTCTGGGAGAGACTCGTTTTCAGAACACATGCACCCATCCTCATTCTTAAAACCATGACTATTCAAGTCAGTGAAGTTCCTGGTTTTCTGAGTCCCAGAGGCATCTCATCCTAGATGCAGCGGTGAAGAAAAGTTTGTGCCATTTGGCTTGTCGTGTTGGAAATCTGTTTCATGGAACCTTGGTTAATTTTCTTCAAAATGAGATAAATTTTCATGAAAGCAGAAAGAAAAGGATGTGGGAAGGCCCCGTGTCTGTGTGTCGCCATACAGAATCGTTTGGAAGAACCGTGATAGGGTGCCTCATGTAGGCGCCTGCTGTGGAACCTTTACATAAATTTCTCCTGTTCTTGAGCTTCTCTCTGTATGTTTGAATCAGCCATTCAAGGTCACCACTAGCGAAGCTGTGACATGAATGTGTTTTTCTTTTTTCCTTTTTCCCCTAAGTTCATCAGACCACAAGGAGGTTGTAAGATGATCGTTTGGCAGGCAGTCCTTCCAACATTCCACTTCCCGGCACGATGGAACGCAAAATCAGGTTTCAGCGAGACTTCTCTCAGATCTGCTTCCCTCCATTTTGTAAGTTTTCGAGAGTCATATAAATTATGATGTGGCAGGTCAGAGGAAAATATGCAGACAGTGGGTGGGTGTGTTTAACTTAAACATGTAGGGCATCGTGAAACGAACTTGAACCTACAGATAATGTTTTGGGGAAATAAGGAGAATGCCCCATTATCAAGAAATCAACCAAGTGAGGATCTCTAGTTCCTCATCCTTGTAATAAGCAGGTGGATAAATTCATGAATGCATGAAAGAAAATCAGAACCCCAACTCATCTCGATCAGTGTGCACCTTAAATCAAGCCACATGGGGATAGTGGGGTCACAGATGGGAGCATGTGCACTCCCCAACAAGGGTCCCCAACAAAACAACCAGAACTTGGTTTTCAATAAAGTTCTCATCTCTGCTTCCACATGGATGAAACTCAAAAACATGGTGCTTGGTGACAGAAGCCAGTCACAAACGCACATGTCGTGTATGACTCCAGATCTGAAATGTTGCAGGACAGGCGGATTTTCAGAGATGGAAAGATTGGTGGACTCCAGAGGCTGGGGAGGGCCAGGGAGTGCCTGCTGATGGGACCATGGGGTTGCTTCTTGGTGGAGTATGGAAATGCCTGGGAGCAGGACAGAGGGGGTCCTTGTGCAAGTTTCTGAATGTACTAAGTGCCTCTGAATCCTTTGTTTTAAAATGGTTACTTTTATGTTAACATGGTTTTTGTCTTAATCAAAAAGAAAGCAAACAAAACAAAAACACTCTCTGCTCAATTGTGTCCTCAACTGGGGTTTTGCAGGAGAACGAAAGAGAAAGCCTTTTTGAACCTGGTAAACTTCCCAGCAAACTACATGGCAATTTTAGAATCTGTCCAAGAAGATGCCGAAACCCCAATTTTAGAATTTGTCCAAGAAAATGCTCAAACTCTGAGTCAGGCTTACCTATCCAGGGAAGTGGGTTCCACGTGGGAATCTCAGCAAATACCCAGACCGAATGCCTTAAGATTGCTGGGCAGGCTTTGGAGTCAGAGACCATCGGGACATTGTAGGAAATGGGATTGGGATCCAATGCTATGGCTCTGGGTGAAAGCATGGATTCTAGGATGAGGCAGAGGGACAGAGAGCTTCTCCGAGGGGCCCCTGCACTCTCCTTGTGTGAGAGAGGCAGAATCAGCGGGATGAATGTGTGCGGGTAACAATCGGAGGTTTGTAGGGTCTGAAATTCGTTGGGTGGTATGGCAGGCTGGAGACTCAAGGACAACTTGCAGTTCAAGGCCAAAGGCTATCTGTTGCAGAAGCCCCTCTTCTTCAGGGAATGGAGAGGGCAAGGGGAAGTCAGGCTTTTGTTCTCTCCAGCACTTCAACTGATTAGTCGAGGCCCACCCACACAGGGAGGCAGTCTGCTTTATACACAGTGTCTGATTTGAACGTTATCTCATCCAAAACCCATCCTCGTAGAGTATCTAGAGTAATGTTGGAACACATATCTGGGCACCATGGCCCAGCCAAGCGGACATGTAAGATTAACCATCACATACTAGGATGGGCAGACTCACAACTGCTAAGAAAATGGGGTTACCATTCTGCATCTGTGGTTGTCAGCGGAGGGTGATTCTGTTCCCAGGGGACACTTGGCAATGAAGATATTCTTCGGTGGTTGTTGTGGGACTTAGGGGATGCCCCTGGCATCTGGTAGGTGGAAACCAGGAACGCTGCTCAATGCCCCACAGAGGCCAGGATGTCCCATCCAGAGAATTACGTGGCTTAAATGTCAGATACTGTCAATATTGAGAAGCCTTGATGTACAGTAAATGACAAAGGCTAGAAGACTTCTGGTTTTATCTTAGAATACTGTTGGTTTTATCGTGAGTTTCATAGTAGTCCATTTTCCTTTGAAAGTTAAGTAAATATTTTTCGTGTTATTTGATATTTGCTAAAGCTTTTTAATGCTTTTTCATGATATGAACAAAAATCCATGTCTATTTGTATTATCCACTTAACTTATCCATCCACCCATCAGATCTATCTATCATCCATCTATCCATCCTCTCTCCATCCTATCTATCTATCTATCTATCTATCTATCTATCTATCTATCTATCTATCATCCATCTATCTGTCCTATCTCTCCTATCTATCTATCTATCTATCTATCTATCTATCTATCTATC
>PITA01015182.1:0-51020 GCA_004023965.1 Spilogale gracilis | reverse complement strand
GTAATCTAGGGAGGGAAACGAAACAACAGAGATTTTGAACACAGAAACAAACTGAGGGACTTGGAGGGAGGGGGGTGGAGGGATGGGAGAGCCTGGTGGTGGGTACTGGGGACACCTAAAGCAGGGAGCACTGGGTGTGGGGAATGGGGAATGAATCTTGAAACACTGGAAAAAAAAATTTAGTAACAATAAAAAAAAATAAAAAAAAAAGAATGAGATGTGGACTAAGATGTGTACAGTGATGGTGGGAAGGGCAGGGGAGGCAACTGGAAAATGTTGGGGAGGGCAAGGAAGTAAATGCCTATAGACTAAAATGCATTATTATTATTTAGTCAAAACTTAGGGGATAAAGCAAATATATACACATATATATAGCATATGTAAGCTTATGTGTGTATACATAGTATATGTATATATGTAATATATATATAATATAGTATATGTGCATATGTGCATATATACAATGTATATATATATGGTGTGTGTGTGTGAACATTGTATGCTCATATATGTCTCAACCTCCAACAGATTAGGGCTCTCTCAGCAAGAAAAAAAGGGAGGATGGTATTGGATAGACCACTAAAAGCATCTTGTATGAAATAAAAAGATCTTTAAAAATTGCATTGTTTCATTCAAAAGATAATATATAATATTTCTCTACAAAATCTGAAGACAAATTTTACTTAATTTTCTGTTTCATAGAGTGCTTGAGAGAATAGTAAAGGTCTTGATAATGAAGTTCGACAAAGAAACACAAAATAAAGTCATTGACTAGTATTTGGAAACACTGGTGTAAAAATTCTAAAGAGAATGTTAGCATTTTGATTCCAGCAGCACTTAGAAAGATACACAGGGACCACGTAGGAGTGTCTTATCCTAGAAATTCAAGTGCAGAAAATTGCTTAACTGGAACATATCTCATTAGCAGATAAAAGGATAAAGATGAACCTAAGAAGGAGGAGGAGAAGGAGGAGAAGGAGAAGGAGAACTCATACAATTATCTCAGCAGGTTTAGAAAAATATACTCAGTGAGATTTAACCCTTGTTCATTATAAAAATTAAAATAGGGGCGCCTAGATGGCTCAGTTGGTTAAGCAACTGCCTTAGGCTCAGGTCATGATCCCGGAGACCTGGGATTCGGATCCAGCCCGCATTGGGCTTTCTGCTTGGCAGGAGGCCTGCTTCTCCCTCTCTCACTCCCCCTGCTTGTGTTCCCTCTCTCAATGTGTTCCTGTCAAATAAATAAATGAAATCTTAAAAAATATAAATAAAAATGAAAATAGATGGAAACTTCCTTAATTTGATTAAGAGTAATCATCAAGAATATATTGCAGAAATTATGCATAATAGATAAATTTTAGGAGCTTTTCCACTAAAGATTAGAACAAGATAAGGATGCCTACTATCATTACTTCTAGTTATTTTATTGATTATGCTAGCCAGTATAATAAGACTAGGGGGGAAACAGCATGAGAATCGGAAAGGAAGAGACCAAACATCCTTATTTGTAAAGAGAATGATTGTATCCTTAGAAACTTTGAGATATTTAGTCTTATTAAAAATGGTAACCAGAGTAATGGAAGTCACCAATATGATACCTTTTACAACTGTCTGTTTTGGAAAAAAAATTTCAAAACCAGACAATACCAAATCTTGGCAAAGATCTGGAACAAAGGAAATTTTCTAACTCTTTTGATGGAAATATATATTGATGTAGTCAGTTTTTAAAGAACTTTGGCAATCTGTAGTATATCTTGAAGATTCATATGTTTTTCAATCTTCAAACTAGTGTATATCTAGCATATTCATGTTTTTCAATCTTCAAACTAGTATATATCTAGTACTTTCATTTCTAGATATATACTGCAAGGAATTTCATTCATGTGAGCACACACAAGTACTTACAGGAAATTTCTCTGAAACATTTGCAGGCATATTTTGGAGCTATTGTGGGCTCTGTTCAGGCCACCACAATAAAATGAAGTTTGCAATAAAGTGAGTGAAATGAATTTTTTAGGTTCCCAGTTATGCTTACACTACACTATAGTCTATTAAATGTGCAGTAGCATTATGTCTTTAAAATATACATACCTGAATTAAAAATACTTTATTGTTAAAAAATGCTAACCATCATCTTAACTTTCATTTTGCTGGCAGAGGGTCTTACCTCAGTGTTTATCAGGTTGGGATGGCTCTAGCAATTTCTTGAAATAAGAAAACAACAAAGTATGCCACCTTGACTAACTCTCTCACAAATGGTTTCTCTGTAGCTTGGATGTTTGATAGCATTTTATCCACAGTAGAAGTTCTTTCAAAATTGGAGCTGATCCTCTCAAATTCTGCTGCTTCTTTATCAACTAAGTTCAGGTAATATTCTAAATCCTTTATTGTCATTTCAACAATCTTCACAACACCATGACCAGGAGTAGATTTCGTCTCAAGAAATCTCTTTTTTTCCTCATCCATTCAAGCTTCATCATGTGATGATAGCAATTCAGTCCCATCTTCAGGTTCCGCTTCTAATTCTGTTCTTTTTGCCATGCACACCACATCTGCTGTAGTCTTGAAACCCTCAATTCATTCATTCAGTTCCACGAGGATTGGAAACAATTTCTTCCAAACTCCTGGGAATGTTGATAGTTTGACCTCTTCGTATGAATCACAGCATTTCTTAGTGGCATCTTAGAATAATGAATCCTTTCCGAGGGTTTTCAGTTTATTTTTCCCAGATCCATCAGAGGAATCACTATCAAGGCAGCTGTAGCCTTGTGAAATGCATTTCTTAAATAATAAGACTTGAAATTTGCAATTACTCTTTGATCCATGGGCTGCAAAATGGTTGTTGTATTAGCAGGCACGAAAACAACCTAATCTCGCCGTACATCTCTATCAGAGCTCTTGGGCTACCAGATGCATTGTCAATGAGCAGTAATATTTTGAAAGGAATCTTTTTGTTTTGGGCAGTAGATCTCAACAGTGGGCTTAAAATATTCAGTAAACTTTGTGGTAAACAGATGTGCTGTTGTCCAGGCTTTGTTATTCCATTTATAGAGCACAGGCAGAGTAGATTTAGTATAATTCTTAAGGGCCCTAAGATTTTCAGATGGGTAAGTGAGCACGGGCTTCAACTTCAAGTGTCCAGCTGCATTAATTCTTAAAAAGAGAGTTAGCCTGTCCTTGGAAGCTTTGAAACCAGGCACTGACTTCTCTTCTCCAGCTATGCTAATTCCCAGATGACATCTTCTTTCAGTAGAGAGCTGTTTTGTCTACATTGAAAATCTGTTGTTTAGTGCAGCCAGTTTCGTTAATGATCTTGGTTAGACCTTCTGGAGAACTTGCTGTAGCTCCTACAGCCCCACTTTTTGCTACACTTTGTACTATACTAACCTGGAGATGGCTTTTTTCCCTAAATCTCAGGAACCAAGCTCTGCTAAATTCAAATTTTTCTTCTGCAGATTCCTCACATCTGTTAGCTTTCACAGAATTGAAGAGAGTTAAGGCCTTGCTCTGGATTACACTGGGCTTAAGAGAATGTTGTGACTGGTTTGATCTTTTATCCAGGTCACTAAAATTTTCTTCACATCAGCAAAGGTTGTTTGGCTTTCTTGTCATCCATGTGTTCACTGGAGTAGCACTCTTTATTTCCTTTAAGAATTTCTCCTTTGGACTTGCAATGTATCTAACTATCTGGCACAAGAAGTCTAGCTTTTGGCCTGTCTTGACTTGACATTCCTTCCTCACTAAACTTAATCATTTCTAGCTTTTGATTGAATTTGAGAGATGTGTGACTCTTCCTTTACTTTGAACACTCAGGGGCTGTTGTAGTGTTATTAATTGCCCTAATTTCAGTATTGTTGTATCCCAGGGTATAGGGAGGCCCAAGGAGAGGGAGAGAGATAGGAACAACTAGTTAGTTGGCGGAGTAGTCAGAACACATACATTTATTAAGTTCACCATTTTATATAGACATGGTTTGTGATGTCCCCAAAACAACAATAGTCACATTAAAGATCATAGATCACAGATTACCATAACAAATATAATAATAATGAAAAAATTTGAAATATTGTGAGAATTACCCAAATATAGCACAAGATTTAACGTGAGTTAATGCTGCTGGAAAAATGGCTCCTATAGGCTTGTTTGATGCAGATCTTCAATTTGCAAAAAATGCAGGATCTGTGAAGCATAATAAAGTGAAGCTCAATAAAATAAGGCATGACGGTATTTTGAATTGGCAAAAATAAAACAAAATGTACCAACAACAACAAAAAGCCCCCCTGCCAAAAGCAAAATAAAAGCCAGAGAAACTTACAGAAGTGAAAAGAATAAATAAAATGTGTTACAGTAATACAATGAAATACCCTACAGCAGATAGAACTGATGACTTATAACATGGTTAAATCTAACAGTATTGTCAACAAACCATTGCCAAAATGGATGATATTGTTTCTATGGAACTTAAAGAACTGTGAAACAATGCTGTCTATATGGGTGCTAATAACATGAAAACAAAAGAAATACGTGTCAGTTTTAGGAGAAGGCTACCATTGGCACATGGGAATGAAGAGAGCACACAAGGGGATTTCTGTGATTTAAAAGAATCTGGAGCAAATATGGCAAAATTTGCTAGTGTTAGGGAGTGAGTACAAGAGTGTTTTATTATGGTTTTCTCTTTCTCTGTCCTTTGAAATATTTTACAACAAAAAGTATATGCAAAAATTATTGCATATCTTTGGAGGCAAGTTTTGGGGTCTTCCCTAAGATGAAGTAATTTTTTTCTGTAAGTATTGATTAAGGTTTGAAATGCATCTTTCTCAGAGATCAATAGAAGGTTTGTGTCCCCTGGATTTTCTGAAAATTTACACTCTACCACTTCAAGCTATACCTGTGCATACACATTATTTAGTAAACAAAAGAAATAGTTGCCCTATTTTCGAACTTTGCAGTTAATCAATAAGTTAATTTGGACCTCTATTTTCTTTACATAAAGAAAATTTAGGTCAACATGCTTGAGTAAGAAAAACTTTTATAACTAAAACAATGGCAAAAATGTCTTTTGGACATTCTAAATGGTAAGGACTCCAGATTAATTTAGATGTTACTGATATAGCATTTTATTTTATTTTTATTTTTAAATTTTTAAAAAAGATTTTATTTATTTATTTGACAGAGAGAAACAGCCAGAGAGGGAACACAAGCAAGGGGAATGAGAGAGGGAGAAGCAGGCTTCCCGCGGAGCAGGGAGCCCGATGTGGGACTCTATCCCAGGTCTCTGGGATCATGACCTGAGCTGAAGGCAGTCGCTTAACCAACTGAGCCACCCAGGCGCCCCTGATATAGCATTTTAATAATTGTATTCATAAGAGGTAACATTTTTTCATACTTCATTGGCACTTTACATATATTTTACTCAGTCTTTCTAACAGCCCTGTTACTATCTTCATTTTATATATTAGGGAGCTGATGTTTAAGAGTTCAGTAACCCTTCTGAGGTCACAGAGCCAGAAAGTGGGAGAGTATACTCACACATGTTGCTGGTTTCATGACCTCTTCTCTAAAAGTGAGTACACAAAATTTCTCAGAGTGACAAGAAGGATTTACTGTAGATTTAGGTATTGTCTAGGGAATTACTATGTAAATGCTCAATTAAGACCTTAATGGTTGTATAACATTCCCATATTTACTTAGCAGGGCCTGGGACTTAAACATCTACTAATATTTTATATCTTGATAAACACGGACCTGTACAAATAACTTGAAGGTACCAGCTAGATTTTATTATCTTTTTTCCATTTAAATTTGATTAGTCCACATAGTACAGCATTGGTTTTTGGTGTAGTGTTCAATGACTCATTAGGTACTTGTAACACCCAGTGCTAATAGGTTTATCACAGCGACATTCTTTGCATTTATTTCTTTCTTATGTGTAACAAGTATGCCCTCATTAGAGTCTGACAATAAGAAACTGGAAATTTAGAAATTGCTTCAACTACAGGAAGTTAGAGGCTACTGGCCACTTCTCCTGGTTTATTTTGAACCAGATATCCTTATATTTTGTAAACAGTAGTATGGGTCAGAGTCCCATGAGATAAGTGCACAATTATAACCTAAATCGGAACAATTATAACCTAATAATTATAACCTAAATCTGAAACGAAAAACTGCTTATAAAATTTAGAGCTTTAACAGCGTAAGGAAAGTATCTGATTTTAAAGCATTTCTTTGCCCATTACCCTCAGTTTTACCATTTGTGATGGGTATTCTTAAACAATATATTGTTTAGCTTCATCTATCTGTAAACTTCATATACATATTATTCATAGCACGTATTCTTCTGTGACCTACTTTTTTTAACTCAAATTTATGATTTTGCTATTCATCCATATTGATATGTAAAGTGGTAGTCCATTCATTTCCTGCTGTCTACATTGTGTAATACTGTGGGGCAGGAAATAAAATGAAATGTCTATATGGGTGAAATAAAATGTCTATATGGGTGCTAATAACATGAAAACAAAAAACTATTTCTTAGTTTCTTTTAATGAATAGAAGCTCTTAATTTTAATATTGAAAAATTATTTTTTTCCTTTATGGTTTTGTTGTGTTTTGCTTACCAAATTCTTTTCTTTCCCCAAGATCATAACAATATTGTTCTATGTTATCCAGTTAATATTTTGAATTTTTCTTTTCACATTTATTGTCTAAGTCACCACAAATTGATTTTTAATAATTTTTAGTAGAGAGTGAAGTAAAGATCCTTTTTTAAAAAAAGATTTTATTTATTTATTTGACATAGAGAGAGTGAATCCAAGCTGGGGGGTAGGAAGAGGGGGAGGGAGAAGCAGATTCCTCGCTGAGCAGGGAGCCAGATGTGGGGTTTAATCCCATGATCTTGGATCATGACCTGAGCCCAAGGCAGATGCTTAACCAACTGAGCCCGCAGGCACCCCTGTGAGGCTTCTAATTCATATTTTTCTATATGGATAATCTATTTTTCCAGCAATATTTATTGAATAGTCTACTCTTTCCTTACCTACCTGATATCTGATAAGAATCAAGTTTTATGTATGCATGATGCTTTTATTTCTGGTATTTCACTTTTGTTAAATTATTTCTTCCTTTAAAAATACCATAGTATCTTAACAAGTATGCTTCATAGTAAGTCTCTATATATGGTAGGGTGTGTCCTCACATGATTTTCTTTATCTTCAGAGTAGCTGGCTATTTTTGGTTTTTGAATTACCTATACATTTTTTAATTAGCTTGCTAGGTTCCTTGAAAAATCCTCTAGATCTATCTTGGAGTAGCCTTTTTCTATTGGGACTTTCTGTGAAAGAATTTGAAATCGTTCTCTACTCATTTAGGTCTTTGGAAATGTCTTTCAAGATATATTCCTAGGCATTTTATATTTCCTATGGCTCTTGTAAATGGTATTTTTAAAATTACATTTTCTGATTATTTTTGCTAGTGAAGAGAGATACAATTTTATGTTGATTGTTTTTATATCAAAATTTGTTTATCAATATCAATAATTTATTTATAGGTTTTTTGGGTATATGCTATGTGAACTAAAATCAGCTGTAAACTATGCCAGCTTTTCTTCTCACATTGAGGTCATTAAGATGACCAGACAAATTTTCTTCTTAAACTATGAATATGATGAGTTACATTAATTGATTTCCTAGTATTAATCCACAATGGCTGTGATGTCTCATCTTTCTCATACTTTACTGGATTTAGTTGTTAATATCTTGTTTAGGATTTTTCATGTATGTTCATGAATAAAATTGTATTGCTATTTTTCTGTCCTGTATTATATTTAGCTGATTTTGTTACCAGGACTATGCTAGCCCCATATAAAAAAATCACCGTGTTCTTTTATATCCTAGCAAATATTGCTTCGAGACATCAACACAGACACAGCCAAAATTTTTCCTAAAGTTATTTAGAAAGACACTGCATATGTCTGTTTAAAGGAAATTGAAATCTTTTCATCTTTAAAAGATTTAAGTTTGGGGCAATTGTACCAGTAAAGAAAGTATATACATGGGTTGGGTCTAGTATTGCTTATCTTTTCCTTTATTTTCATTATCTGGATTCTTATTTATGTTGCAACTAATTCATGTATGTGCTATAGGGCAACTCACATTTGTATAAAGAATCTAACCAAAGTCAGATATAGGGAAAATAGAAAGATATTAATTGCATATGGTATGTAGTAAAAGTCAGATACAGGGGAAAAGGGAGATACGAATTCACCGTCTCTTAACTGGTCAGTCATCTTGGAAAGTATCCAGCAATTTGAGAAAAAAAGTCTGCTTGTTAAAATTCAGGGATTTCCTTCCTAGGGAGGGTTGCAAGTTCTTTGGGAAAGAGACTTGGGGAAATAATTACACCTCAAGTCTTATGATCCTCAGCTGCTAGAAAAGGAAGGAAATCTACTTTACCGTAGGTAATCAAATACATTTTCCTCTGAAAGCCTGAAGTTTTCTCTGAAAATAATTGTCTTCTTCAGGAACAAGTGTTCTTTGTTTAACTATTGCATAGTTAGGGCCCACAGTTGTTAAATTGGGTCACCATACCAATTTATTCCAATGGATTATTATGGCAACAAATTCCAGACACATTTCCCATAAAACTTTTATTATAAAAGTTCAGCTCCTTACAACTGCCAGAAGATTAGGTTGCTGTTTGTAGTAACTGCTCATTTATGTTCTTCAGTCGCATAACAAGGACTATCACAACATTTTACTTAACGCATTTCATTCTCCACCAACAAGATAGTCCTCAAGTGAGATGCTTTTCTAATCTGGGTTGTCTCTGAGACAGACATGCACTTCAGAATTTAAAAGGAGCGACACCTGAGTGGCTCAGTCGGTTAAGTGTCTGTCTTTGGCTCAGGTCATGATCCTGGGGTTCTGGGATTGAGTCCCGCATGGGGCTTCTTGCTCAGTGGGGAGTCTGCTTCTCCTTCTGCCCACTGATCCCCTTGCTTGTGCTCTCTCTCTCTTTCTCTTACATAAACACAAATAATATCTTAAAAATATTTAAATGAAGTGGAATAAACAAGTGAACTGCCCAAGAGTGACCTACCTTGCATTTGCATTTCCCGTCTATCTGCTGAGGTTTGTCAAGAGAGTCTGAAGATAACCATTTACACTTACTCTGAACTTCCAACTTGCAGTTATGATCTAACTAAATTTCAAAGGCAGTGGGTGGTGTGTCTAAAACTGAAGATGCCGTAAGTTGGAGAAAAATCACCAACCAAGCTGCAGCATCACAAGATTGATTTATATTTCCTTTCTCTCCCTATTTCTCTGGGCATATTAAAACAAAATTTTTAACTTAAGGTATAATTTGCATATATAAAACTTTACCTTTGCAGTGTATAGTTACATGCATTTTGATGAATTCATACAAGAATATAAACCTCACCGCAGTCAAAATAAAGAACATTTTATCACTTAAAAAAAAAAAATCCTCTCAAACTTCTTTGTAGTCACCTCCTGACCCCTCCTACTCCAAGACCCTGACAACCAAGGATATCTTTCTGTCCCTGTAGTTTTGCTCCTTTCAAAATAGCATATAAATGGAATCCTGCAGTTTGTAGCCTTTCTTTCTGTAGCTTCTTTGACTTAGCTTCATACATATGTTATTATAAGCGTTCCTTCCTGACAGGTGATTTCCCAGTCTCACAATGGGTCTCCTTTAGGCCTGGGTTGTGAGCTGCCCTCAGATATGGTGCTGAGCCATACTCTCTTACTTTTCTTTGGTTCTTACTACTTAGATTAATAGTTTCTATATTGTGTTGTACTTGAGACTGCTTTTTCAAACCTTTCCATACATTTTCAAATTCACTAATCTTCTTTTCATGGAGGCATGCCTTTATATCAGAACAGAAGTTGAAATAATATATTCTGTGGTATGAATATTTGATCAATTTCTATGCTTCCTTCTTGCTTTTAGACTCCGTAAGAGGGGGACCATGTCTCCTTTGGCTGGCCACTATTACCCCAGGACTTAACCCAATACAGAGTCCACAGTAGGCTCTCAATATGTATTATTGGAATCTGTTAATATTTGCACTGTTACTCTAAGTAGATGATTTCCCTTTATGAATACCTTTTTTTTAAAGGTTTTATTTATTTCTTTGACAAAGAGAAACACAGTGAGAGAGGGAACACAAGCAGGGGGAGTGAGAGAGGAAGAAGCAGGCTTCCCATTGAGCAGGGAGCCCGAAACAGGGCTCCATCTCGGAACTCCAGGATCATGACCGGAGCTGAAGGCAGACATTGAATGACTGAGCTACCCAGGCGTGCCCCATTTTATGAATTTCTGAGGAAATTGAGTTAGTCTCTTCCACATCTCAAAAAGTACACATTTATCTATTTATTATCTGTCTATTAGTCTATTATCTATCGATCTATCATTTATCTATCATTGATTTATCATCTTTTTCTCAGTGGAAATGTTTATCATTCCCTCTGTAACTAATCCCTTCTCTCACTTCCTCCTTTACCATTCCTTCCACTGACCTCAGTTCTTTAGTACCTTTTGTTTTTTAAAATCATCTCAGTTTTCTCTTTTATCTCCCCCCCTCATGGCTTGCCTTCACCCTGGAAGTGTACAATGTCACATCAACCAAGAGTCATCACTGCCACTATGATCCTCCTTGCACTCTCAAGTGGCCAGGAGTGAGACCCAGAACCTTGAACTAAGTGGAAGCATGGGTGGGAACATAGGTACAGAGGTGCAAGAGGGGCATGAAATTGGGTGATCAAAGAAGCAGTATCTGAAGGACAAAGAAGAGACAAAAATCTGGGGAGATTATTGATGTTAGCCTTCAGAGTCTAAAGCAGCAGCAAGAATGGAAATAGCGAAGCCTAGGGCTCAGCCCTTCTTTGAGTAAAATTATGTCTGTTTTCAACATTTGTAGGGGCCAGGGCTAGAGCATGACTGGAAGCCCACATACCATTTGTCTAAATAGTTAAGAGTGAAAAATCAAGCTGACAAATAAGCTTTGTCTAATCTGACCTTGAAAATAGACTTTATAATGGATTAAAAAAGGTGTGAAGTCATATATTTATATGACTTAAATTACACCAAAAATAAATGACAATGATATAATTATTATTGTACATGTTTATTCTCCTGTGTTTATTCTGGTGTTCTGTTGATGGGCTGGTGATGTTTGGATGTGTAACAACATAGCAAAATGTACCCAGCAAGGTTGACTTTCAGAGTGGAAGGAGAAATAAAGAGCTTCCAGGACCGCCAATATCCAAAAGATTATGCAACCACCAAGCCAGAACAAGAAATATTAAGAGGGGTTCTATAAAAGACAAATGAACCCAAGAGTGACACAGAACAGAAATTTACAGAGGTAATCTATAGAAACATGAACTTCATGGGCAAAATGATGTCAATAAAAACATATCTATCAATAATCACTCTCAATGTGAATGGCCTAAATGCTCCAATAAAAAGGACACAGGGTTGCAGACTGGATAAAACGAAAGTACCCGTCCATATGCTGTTTACAAGAGACACATTTTGAATCTAAAGGCACTTCCAGATGAACCTGAGGGGATGGAGGACCATCTTTCATGCCAATGGACCTCAAAAGAAAGCCGGGATAGCAATTCTCATATCAGACAAATTGGATTTTAATCTAAAAACTGTAGTCAGAGACACAGAAGGACACTACATCATTCTCAAAGGGTCTATACACCAAGAAGATCTAACAATTGTAAATATTTATGCCCACAACATGGAAGCAGCCAACTACATAAGCCAACTGTTAAGCAAAATAAAGAGTCATATTGATACCAACGCATTAATTGTAGGAGATCTTAACACACCACTCTCAGCAAAGGACAGATCATCTAAGCAGAAAATCAACAAAGAAACAAGATCCTTGAATGACACATTAAACCAGATGGATCTCATAGATATATTCAGAACATTCCACTCTAAAACAGCAGAATACTCATTCTTCTCGAGTGCACATAGAACTTTCTCCAGAATAGACTGCATACTAGGTCACAAATCAGGGCTCAACTGATATTGAAGATTGAGATTATTTCCTGCATATTCTCTGACCACAATGCCATGAAACTGGAACTCAACCACAACAAAAAGTTCAGAAGAAAATAAAACACTTGGAAGCAAAAGACTATCCTGCTCAACGATCTGAGGAACAACTAGGAAATCAAAGAAGAACTGAAACACTTCATGGAAACCAATGAGAATGAAGATACATCTATCCAAAACCTATGGGATACAGCAAAAGCAGTCCAAAGAGGGAAATACATAGCCATCCAAGCCTCACTCAAAAAAATTGAAAAATCCACAATGTACCAACTCTCATTACAGCTTAAAGAACTGGAAAATCAACAACAAATTAAACCAACCCCCCACACAAGATGGGAAATAATTAAGATTAGAGCAGAGATCAATGAATCAGAAACTAAAGATACAGTAGAACACATCAACAAAACTAGAAGCTAGTTCTTTGAAAGAATTAATAAGATTGATAAACCATTGGCCAAACTAATCCAAAAGAAAAGGGAGAAGACCCAAATTAATAAAATTATGAATGAAAGGGGAGACATCACAACTAACACCAAGGAAATAGAAACAATCATCAGAAATTACTATCAACAATTATATGCCAATAAGTTTAACAACCTAGAAGATATGGATACATTCCTGGAAACCTATAATCTTCCAAGACTGAAACAGGAAGAAATTGACAATCTGAATAGGCCTATATCTAGTAATGAGATTGAAGCAGTAACCAAAAACCTCCCAAAAAATAAGAGCCCAGGAGGACAGTGGGAGAAGGAAAGTAAATGGGAAGTAGGGTAGTCCAGGGAGAGAAACGAAACCACAGAGACTTTGGACACAGAAACAAACTGAGGGACTTGGAGGGAGGCGGATGGAGGGATGGGAGAGCCTGGTGGTGGGTACTGGGGACACCTAATGCATGGAGCACTGAGTGTGGGGAATGGGGAATGAATCTTGGAACACTGGAAAATAAAAAACTTAAGTAACAATAAAAAAAGAAAAATGAGAGCCCAGGACCAGACGGATTCCCTGGGGAATTCTACCAAACATTCAAAGAAGAAATAACACCTATTTTCCTGGAGCTGTTTCAAAATATAGAAACAGAAGGAAAACTTCCAGACTCTTTATATGAAGCCAACATTACTCTAATCCCCAAATCAGACAAAGACCCCATCAAAAAGGAGAACTTCAGATCAATATCTCTGATGAATATGGATGCCAAGATTCTTAACAAGATCCTTGCTAACAGGATCCAACAATATATTAAAAAGATTATCCACCATGACCAGGTGGGATTTATCCCAGGGATGCAAGTGTGGTTTAACACTCGCAAATCAATCAATGTGATAAAACAAATCAATAAGAGAAGAGAGAAGAACCACATGGTACTCTCAATTGATGCAGAAAAAACATTCGACAAAATACAACATCCGTTCCTGATTAAAACTCTTCATAGTATAGGGATAGAGGGAACATTCCTCAACCCCATAAAATCTATCTACGAAAAACCCACAGCAGATATCATTCTCAACGGAAAAACTGACAGCCTTCCCTCTGAGATCAGGAACAAGACAAGCATGCCCACTCTCACCACTACTGTTCAACATAGTGTTAGAAGTACTAGCAACAGCAATCAGGAAACAAAGAAGTAAAAGGTATTCAACTTGGCAAAGAAGAAGTCAAACTCTCTCTCTTTGCAGATGACAAGATACTTGAAACCCAAAAGATACAAGAAACCCAAAAGACTCTATCTCTAAACTACTAGAACTCATACAATTTGGTAATGTGGCAGAATACAAAATCAATGCACAGAAGTCAGCTACATTCTTATACACTAACAGTGAAAATATAGAAAGGGAAATCAGAGAATCAATTCTGTTTACTATAGCATTAAAAAGCATAAGATACTTAGGAATAAACCTAAGCAAAGAAGTTAAGGATCTGTACTCGAGGAACTATCGAACACTGATGAAAGAAATTGGAGAAGACACAAAAAGATGGAAGAGCATTCCATGCTCATGGATCGGAAGAATAAACATGGTTAAAATGTCTATACTGCCCAGAGCAATCTATACTTTCAATGTCATTCTGATCAAAATTCCACCAACATTCTTCAAAGCGTTGGAACAAACAATCCTAAAATTTATATGGAACCAAAAAAGACCCCAAATCACTAAAGAATTGTTGAAGAAGAAAAACAAAGCTGGGGGCATCATGTTACCTGACTTTAGATTTTATTACAAAGCTGTGATCACCAGTACAGCATGGTACTGGCACAAAAACAGACAAATGACCAATGGAACAGAGTAGAGAGTCCAGATATGGACCCACAAATCTATGGTCAAATAATTTTTGACAAAGCAGGAAAAAATATCCAGTGGAAAAAAGACAGTCTCTTCAATAAATGGTGCTGGGGAAATTGGACAGCTACATATAGAAGAATGAAACTAGACCATTCTCTTACACCACACACAAAGGCAAACTCGAAATGGATGAAAGACCTCAGCGTGAGGCAGGAATCCATCAAAATCCTGGAAAAGAACATCCTTTGACATCGGCCACAGCAACTTCTTTCAAGACATGTCTCCAAAGGCAAAGGAGACAAAAGCAAAAATGAACTTTTGGGACTTCATCAAAATAAAAAGCTTCTGTACAGCAAAGGAAATAGTCAACAAAGCAAAGAGGCAACCCACAGAATGGGAGAGGATATTTGCAAATGACACTACAGACAAAGGGCTGATATCCAAGATCTATAAAGAACTACTCAAACTCAACATCCAAAAAGAAGATGGACACATCAAAAAATGGGCAAGAGACATGAAGAGGCACATCTCCATAGAAGATATACAAATGGCTAACAGACACATGAAAAAATGTTCAACATCACTAGCTCTCAGGGAAATTCAATCAAAACCACACTGAGATACCACCTTATACCAGTCGGAATGGCCAAAATTAACAAGACAGGAAACAACAAGTGTTGGAGAGGCTGCGGAGTAAGGGGAACCTTCTTACACTGTTGGTGGGAATGCAAGTTGGTGCAGCTGCTTTGGAAAACAGTGTGGATATTCCTTAAAAAAATTAAAAATAGAGCTACCCTATGACCGTGTAATTGCACTACTGGGTATTTACCCCAAAGATACAGATGTAGTGAAAAGAAGGGCCATATGTGCCCCAATGTTTATTGCAGCAATGTCCACAATTGCCAGACTGTGGAAAGAGCCAAGGTGCCCTTCAACAGATGAATGGATAAAGAAGATGTGGTACATATATACAATGGAATACTACGCCTCTATCAGAAAGGATGAATATCCAACTTTGTAGCAACATGGACTGGATTGGAAGAGATTATACTGAGTGAAATAAACTAAGTAGAGAAAGTCAAGTATCACACGGTTTCACTTAGTTGGGTGCATAAGGGGTAATATAAAGGATGGTAGGAGAAGGAAAGGAAATGGAAGTAGGGTAATTCGGGGAGAGAAACGAAACATGAAAGACTTTGGACACAGAAACAAACTGAGGGTCTTGGAGGGAAGGGGTGGGGGGATGGGAGAGCCTGGTGGTGTGTGCTGAGGGCACATATTGCATGGAGCACTGAGTGTGGGGCATAAACAGTGAATCTTGGAACACTGAAAAAATAAAATAAATTAAAAAAAGAAATGTTATTTTTGTAGCATACTACAGATATATATTTAATTATCCTTAAAATTTTTAAAAAGATTTATTTATTTGAGAGAGATAAAGAGCACAGTTAGGCAGAGTGGCAGGCAGAGGGAGAGGGAGAAGCAGGCTGAGTAGGGAGCTACCTACCCTGCTGAGTAGGGAGCCCATTACGGGGCTCGATCCCAGGACCCTGGCATCATGACTTGAGCCAAAGGCAGCTATTTAACTTACTGAGCCACCCAGGAGCCTCTAATTATCTTTAAATTTTTAAAAAGTTAAAAAATCCTTTACAAAGTGAAACTGTTAAAATTTTATCTTTGGCTTTTTGTGGGTTTTTTTGGTAAACATTGCTAACATAATTAATATCAAGCAACACTTCATACGATCACTGTGGCTACTACAAATTCAAAATTAAATTCACTTCCTGCCTATGTCCATGAATCACTCTTTGAGGATCTTCTGTGTAACTGAAGATTCTGTGTAACTCTCAGTCTACATCTTATATCTTGACTAAATGTAATTTAATTGCTTTGAGAACATTTAGTCAGGATTCCTGTCATTTGTCCATGAGGAGTTTTAAAGTCATATTTGGTATGTTTCATCAAGATGATCTATTTTGAGTGGATCCAGAATATGTTGTTTATAATTGTTAAATTGTTCTGCAAAAGTCATTACTATTTGCATAGTTAAGGCTATGTCTCTTAGGAACAAATTCAAAGTATGCATTATAACTTGGCAGAAAGAATCTTTTCTGGTTTTCAGCTAAAATTGTGGCTTGAACACCTTTTTCTTCACTAACATTGGTATCATTATATAGGGCTTCTTTTCTCCAACTTTTAAAATTAATGTCTAAAATCTGAAGTTATTGTTTCATTCTTTGCCTAGTCAAAACCTTCATAAAAAAAGAAAGCTTTATTAATTACATTAGGTATAAAACCAAGGAAACACTGATTAATTGTGGTAGTCTTGTTTTCTTCTCTCATAGCTCAAGAATATATAAAATCAATGTTAATTTTTTCAATGGGGCTTTGTTTTTGGTGCAATGTGATAAAATGAGTAACTAGCTTTTTCAGATTTTATCTATACATTTTTTTCATTTTATTGCTCATTAAATTAATCCCACTTTGAAATTTTCAAACTAGACAGTGATCCATTGCTTTATTACTTTCACCTAGCTTAAATGTTTAGCCATTCTAACACCAAATTCTGAAATCCTTTCTGTTCAATCTAGAAAATTTCCATTGATTTCTGTATATACCATACTGATAGCTCTAGCATTTGGCTAAATAATATTCACATGATCTTTTTCTTTTAATTACATTACACTAATATTCTACATTGACATTTAATCTCTTTGTTGAGTGAAGATTGGTTGTGAAACACGTCGCAGCCATAGCAAAACACATTGTATTTGGACTTTGTTATTCCTCTGCCTTGAATAAGCCTGCAGTGTCCCAGGCTTCATAGCTGAAGGTCATAGCTTCCTTCCTCACTTGATTCAAGCCCTTGCACAGAGGTTCTTCCCAAATGCCAGGTCTAATAGTATCCCACCTCCAGCATTTTTGCTTGTTTATTCTACTTCATTTTTTCATTTTTCATTTATTTGAGAGAGAGAGAGTGAGCTCCTAGAGGGAGGGACAGAGGGAGAAAAAACGCAAGTGGGCTCCCTGCTGAGTGCAAAGCCCCATACAGGGCTTGAGGTGGGGCTCAATCCCAGGACCCATAAGATCAAGATCTGAGCCAAAAGCAAGAGTTGGAATGTAAACCGACTGAGCCACCCAGGCACCCCTCACTTTTCTTTCTAGCACTCTTGTCTACCTGCTAGTAGAACGTAAGCCCCAGGAGGCAGGCATCCTGCATGTTTTGTTCACCACTGTATCTCTAGTATCTAAGACCATTGCTGGCCTATAATAGGAACTTAAAATATTTATTGAGTGAATGTACTATCTATTCTGAAACTTCTTCCTCTAGTTCATCAATAAATTTGTTTGGCCCAAAGTCAAAGTCTCTTTACTATTTCTTATTTCCCTAATTCCTCTATAGTAAGATATTCAAAGAATAGTCCCCAGACCAGTAGCATCAAGAGCATTTGGTAACTTGTTGGAAATGCAAATTCTCAGACCTACTGAACCAAAAGCTCTGGGGGTGGGACCTGGTGATCTGTTTTCATAAGCCCTTTAAGTGATTCAGAGGCATGATAAAGTTTGAGAACCAGTGCTGTATATAATATAGGAGTTGGTGTTGTGAATTACTTTTTAAATTTTAAAATCCTACTGTGGTTTGCATTAAAAGTACATTGAGTGCTAGAATGTTTTTTGTTCTTTTTTTTACTATGGGTAATCTGGATGACATTGATCATATATTACTCTAGAACTCTTACTTAATTTTATTCAAAAATCAAACATAAAGACGATCTTTGATTATACTTCAAGGAATAGACTAAAATTATAGCTTCTGCCTCCTTCTTGATAAGAGAGTAATGATATAATTGGTTCAACACATTTAATAGTTTATTTGTGTTCATAGGAGGTGATGGTCTGCTTCAGGGCTGTGGTTTTTAATTTTTCCTTACTTTTTCCTATTCCTTCCTTCTTTATTTCAGCTCCTACAACTTGAGAAGAAAATGGATTTGAGGGTGGAAGAAAAAGTCTGTCCTGGGAGCCAGTTAGAAACAAGATCAGAGATTTCTTTGTTTTTCTAGTAGAGAGAATAATTAGGATCTTAGTGAAATTTCCATTTTTATGCACTGTTAATGGTCTCATCCCAAATTCCTACTCTTTATTACAGCTATCTAAAAAAATCAAGAATTGTTATTCTTCTTTGTTAACTGATATTCTTGTGGATAGTTTTTGTGGGGTGTCATGCACTCTAGGGTTTATGAATCAAAGTTTGTTAAGAGTTACTCTGAGGGCTTGTGAAATTCTGGCCAAGCTTCAGTGTCTAGTCCAAATCTCTTAATTAGTGTGGAAAGTCAAAACAGCAAAAAGGTTGTCCTCAAAATAATGAGACACTGGTTGGTCATGCTGTTTCACTTTATTTAGTTTAAACTAGCAACAGAATTTTTTTTCTTATTTCTTGAGGGATCAGGGAAAAGATTTTATTGTCATGTATTCTGTTTCAATAAAAAGAGATAAAGGACAAAGAAAAGAACATTTAAAAGTAGGAATCCTGAGGAAGAGAAACAGAAACATCATTTATTGGAAGTTGGCAAGAGTTTGAGGACTGCTAACTTTCTGCTCTGTGTTTGTTCTGCTGTATCTAAATGTTTTTCTGTATGAATTCTACTCTTAAGTGTGTAAGGGTTGTTCTAGGGGCTAGTAAAGTGAATCCTGCTTTTTAAAACATATGTAAAAAATATATGTACACACACGAGCATGCAGAGCTCTACCTTTCAAATTTTAGTATAAATCAACTAAATTACTTTGTTAGTTGATTTGTCCCTTTTTCAGGATTTGAGAAAATGATGCCAAATCTCAAATAAAAGATGACGTTCTTTATCAAAGCACCGAAACTACTTAATGAATCCATTTCAGGAGTCATCGATCTGGAGATGAGAACATTACAAAGTTATTACATGGGCGTGAGCACTCACCCACACACCCACACACACTGGTGGCATGGGTGAGGCTTCCTTTATGGAAATGACATCATGACAGAAAACAGCCTAGACAAACTTCTAGGTGCTATGTAGTTTACCTTGCCCTTGCCCTGCTTCTGGATCACAGCTGACTAGTGTTAACTTGAGCGGCAGACAGGCCCGATGTAATGTGAACCTGAGAGTGTGTCAAGTGCCCTGGACTTGGAAGCCTAACATCTGAGGTCAAGTTCCATCTTGGCCTCTTCTCAGCTCTGTTACCTGGGTCTGCTCATACCTCTTTTCATCTTTTTGGTTTTCATCTTTAAAGTGGGCATGATACAACACACTTTCCCTATTTCTTAGGGTTTCAGGTGAAGTCATCAATGTGAAGAATCTTTGTAAATGCTGTGAATGGCTCAGAAGGGAGATGTCATCACTAATAATAACCATAAAGCTTCTGAGAAAGAAAATATGAGAATAGTGATGAAGGGAAACCATGAAAGATACACATTGACCCATGCCTGAATTAACAAAACAAGGAGGAAATGTCGAATCTCTTCTTGGGCTGCCGCACTGCTTTCTCTTTCTGAAGATCTCCCTATCATTCTCCCAAGTGCTACAGTGTACAAGGATGTTGAAAGCTTAAATTCCCCCAGTGAAGGGATGGAGAAAGCTGCTGCATGCTGGAAAATGCAAGGCATCTGGAAAGAGAGCCCGGAGGCTGTAATGTGCCCCAGTGACCAACTGGCTGACTGTATCCTGTTCTCTCATTCTTTTATTCCCTCCAGGCATCCTTGGTTTCTTTTCCATCCCGGAGTAGTAATGACTTCTTCATCTGGCACAACCACTGGAGAGGGAGAACAACGGCCTTTCCAGGCCCCAGGGAACTTGCCCTGTTTCTATTGGCCAGAAGGGATGATGGACAAGCAGCAGATGTCAGCCTAGCTCTGTCGCTCGGCCTGTGGAGATTATTGATACTCAATAGAGGCCAGTGAGCTGTTCGGTGGAAGAGCCTTTGGGTCAATATGGATCCCAAATTCAGAATATTGGCGCTCTTAGAAAGCAGTGGATCCTCAGCCCTAGGCATAGAATGTTAGTGTCCAGACAGTCATCACCTCAAAACTTGAGGTTAAGTATACATCCCCCAATCGGTACTCTCAGAAAAGCCGCTGGGTGAAATTCACTGAGCTCTACATTCTAGGGTCCGTGAGAGGACCTAGCACCACGGGATGTTGCCTGTTTCTTGTTCCGCTTCCTCCCCATCACGTTACTCTACTCCCAGATTTAGTGACTGTGAGTTCCTAAGACACACCTGGCAAGTGTTACAAACACCTGTTTGTGAAACACCATCTACAGGTTAGTGTCAGCCCAGCTCCAGGGAGTTTTGGTCAAACCCTCTCCGTTTTGGCTACTTTTCTCTCAGGAACTAAGGCTGGCCTACTAATTGCCAGTTTACACACAAATGTTTGTAGTGCGGGGAAATGGGGGTAGTTTTTTTTTTTTTTTTTTTTTTTCTATGAGCCAGACCTCCTAGAATCAGTTCACGTGTAAGTGCACAAGATGCTCCGTGGGCGCCTTCATGACAGCTGAGCAGTCTCTGATGCATTTCTTTTCTTTTCTTTTTTTTTTTTTTTTCTCTGATGCATTTCAATCAGTGATGTCTGCAAGCTGAAGGTGGAACCTGGGCCTGCCAGAGGCCACAGCTGCTGCTGTCCATCACTCTCTCCCTGGCCAATAGGAAGAGGCAGGACCTGCCTGTGGACAGGATAGGCTGACTGCCGCTTGACAAATGAAATCATTGTTGAGGCTTGCAAGAGAAACTCAGCAATGTTGTGATGGAGCATATGAATGTGACATTGCTCCTTCACATTCAGAAATATTGTCTGTTTACAGTGTGCCATTGCACAGTAATTCCTTATTATCTGACTGCATGGTTGAGGGTCAGGGTATTATTTTGGAAAAAATGACAGACTCACACAGCTGTCTAAATATATCCTTAATGTTAAGGATTTGAAACAGGAAACAAATTGTTACAAAATATACCTGACTGGTAAAAACAGTACAGGATTAATTTACCCTTTAGTGGATTATAAATCTGCTAAGAAGAGGATATTTTTTAAAATGGCATAGCAATAAACTTTTTTTTTCTAACCATGCCCTCTCTGAAATGTGCAAGTGAATAGAAAAAATGCAATGCTATGAATTTCACAGCTTGTCTTCTTCTCCTAGTCTTTCTAAAGGCTTGACAATTAGGACCTCATAAATATGTGAAAGGGGACGCCTGGGTGGCTCAGTCAGTTGAGCATCTAGCTCTTGGTTTCAACTCAGGTCTGATCTCAGGGTCCTGGGATCTGGCCCTGGGACAAGTGGTGGTCTCCACACTCAGCAGGGATTCTGCATCCTCTCTCCCTCTGCCTCTCTCCCTGCTTGTGCACTCTCTCTCTCCCACCGCATAAGTAAATAAATCTTTTAAAAAATAAATGTATGAAAAAAGTTTAATGCAAATTAAATGATAATATAATATTTTATTTATAAAAACTGGCAAACATCTAAAAATCAGTAATACTCGTGCTTTCAAGAGTATGGTAAAATGGTGGGAATAAATTGGTAAACCTTTATGGAGGACAGTTTAGCAGTAAGTATCAAAATCTGAAAAAATATTCTGGACTCCCCTACACATGGATAGTGACTAGTAGCAACAAGATAAAAAGAGAAGATTGTTCTCTACATGGGAAAATTTAGGGTTTTAAGTGGGAATTAGTGCTCCACTTTTAGTACACAATTAGTTCTCTTTACTCAAAAGTAAACCTGCACTTGTTTTAACATTTGTAATGAAGTCACCTAGACTTCTCCAGATCATCAAAGAGAAAACTGCCAGTTAATATCACCACTTGTTTGTGGCCAGTACTCCCAATTAGGAGAATAGCATGCTGTCTGGGGACATAGACATAAAAGAGCAGTAGACTCCCATGCAAATCAACAGTCTTTTTTTTTTTTCTTTTAATAAAGTAAATTCTACTCCCAATGTGGGGCTGGAACTCACAAGTTCCAAGATCAAGATTCTTAAGTTCTACCCACTGATGTCACCAGGTACTGCCATGGTCCTTCATTCTTAAACAACCAAGAAGCACTATATTTTGAGGAAAACCAGTGATACCAAAGGAAAAAAAAAAGACAAAACCAAAATGGACCATTAGAGTCACTGAACTTAAAGGAAACTGTTAATTTAAGGACCAGCAAGACTATTTTTAAAAAATCTGAATTAACATTCCATGAGAAAGTCAAATATATATTGCAACATAAAGCAACAGTGTTCTACTGTGAAAAAAGGAGTACTTGGAGAACATAAAGGTAGTAGATACCGTTGGTGTACTGCCCAGATTCCTTCTAAAACTGAAACATTCATTCCCCAAGCTTCTAAGATATTGTTGATAGCCAATAGCTCTGAGATGAGTTCTCTTAGCTTACTTCAGCTGAAGAGTCAGTTGTCCAAAATCACAATGGGGTCCTCTATGTTAGTCAATCAGTTGTTGGTTCAGTGCCAACACCTCATTTTAGGGTCTGCATTCTCAGTCACTGGCAGGAAAATTTTGCCTTCAGGCATAGGGTCAGTGCCTGTAGGGGAGTGAAGTAAAGAATGAAGGATTGAACAGAGGGAAAAGGTAGAGCGGTGAAGTTGTTAACCTAGAGGGAGCTCTGGAGCTAGGATAGCCCTTCAAAATAGTTCAGGTAGAAGGAAACTGAGTCTTGGACAGGGTTTATTGACTAATCTGGATGAAGGCTGCCACCAAAGCTGTAAGGTCTGCACCAGTGGAAGGGTCTCTGACATCAGAGAGAAGCTCAGTTATAGCTGCCCTTTGCAGGACAAGATGTGGTGGAAGATGTGATATCAGAACTGTACTCCCTGATGGCAATGGAAATGATAAGATACCAAAATAATAGAGGTCAGGTGGTATCACTTAACCATCAGATGCTAGTCGTGCAATGAGCACCAAATTCAAACTGGCAGCTAAAGGGGACTGGCCTATAGAGAACTATGAAGATGGTTCACAGAGCACAGTGTTCCTAGGAGCAAGATATTTGGGCAGCCACCAAGGATATTGCTCAATCTATACAACAAAAATAAATCAAGGATAGGTGATCAAGTAGTAGCAGGAACTCGCCCAATTAAAAAAAATAAAACTTTGCCCAGTTGCTAGCCATGAGCTAGTTTTCAGGCCTGGAATCCATTAGGTTGAAGGTTCAGTCAGGTCTCTAGGATGAAAGACTACAATATTATAGCATATAGTTCTTCAACCCTTCCTCAAAGGAACCTATGGCTATTCAGTCATGTAATCAGACAACAGGGAAAAGGAAATATGTTCATTTCCCAAGAATTGTTGGAAAGGGATTCCTAAGTGATATTGATCCCAGGGGACCAGAAGCATCGTGATGGATCCTCTGTTAGAGTGGAGGTCAGATATAAACTCCTGTCCCATCATGTCCAGTTGGAATATATTTACAGTTGTCAAACTGCTCCTTGGCATGTAGGGTAAGAGTATTATAGTGAAACAAAACAAAAATAAACCTCTGGTCAAAGGAGTAAATTAAAATGCATATTCAATCCAGGGGGAGTGACAGAGATTATTGCTCTCCTTAAAGACCTGATGGATCAAGGGATGGTAGTTCCTGTCATATCCTTGATTTAATTCACCAGCCTCATTTCTACAAAAATCAGGTGGATTCTGGAAGATTACAGTGGATTTCACCAGTTAATGGTCTTGATTGCAGCAGCTCTATCAGATGTGATATCTGTGTTTGCTTCAGATAAATAGCCTCAGGTATGTGATATGTGGTCACTGATCTGACAAGTGTGATCTTTCCTATCCCTATCAGAAAGGCTAAGGAGGGGGAGGAGCAAGATGGTGGAGGAGTAGGAGACTTAAATTTCATCTGGTCCCAGGAATTAAGCTAGATAGTTATCAAGCCATTCTGAATGCCTACAAACTCAACAGGAGATTGAAGAAAAGAAAAGCAGCAATTCGAGGAACAGAAAAGCGACCACTTTTTGGAAGGTACAGTATGAGGAAAAGTGAATCTGAGACAATATACCGAAAGGTAGACTGTGGAGGTGGGGGTGGAGAAGCCTCCATCAACTGGCTCCCGGCAAATGATAGAGCAGTGGAGCACAAAAATCAGAACTTTTAAAGTGTGGCTTCAGGACCCTCAGGGTCACAGATGGACTGAGGGTGTCTGAGTGTGGCAGAGCTCCCAGATGTCGGAGCAGAGAAGCCAGGTGAGAGATGGAGCCAAGGAGTGGGGTCTTAGCTCAGGGTTGCCATAAACCATGATCCCTGGCATGGCTGGGCCACTGTTCTTTGAGCACGGACTCCACAAGCAGCAGATCCAGGGACACCCTCCCCATTCCATTGGGAGGAGCAGTGCGGGAGCACCCTGTAGGAATCTGCTAGATTTAGAGACTTCAAACGGGGCTGTGTACCAGAGATGGAAACGCTCCATCACAGGCCAGGTTAGCTCAGAGTTTGGCTGGAGGCCAGGGAGACAGGAGCAATTGACTGCTTTTCTCTGAGGGCGCACTGAACAGGGGGGCCTGAGCTCTTGTATCCTCTGGGCAGGAGATTGGGAGGCTGCCATTTTCATTTTTATCCTCTGAAGTTGTACAGAAAGCTTTCAGGGAACAAAAGCTACCAAGAGTGAACACTAGCGGATTACTTAGCCTAGTCCCCTAGGGCGGTGCAATTCCGTTTTGGGCAAAGACATTTGAGAATAAATACAACAGGCCCCTCCCCCAGAAGATCATTAAGACCATCCAGCCAAGACCGAGTTTACCAATCAATGAGAACTGCAAAACTCCAGGGCTAGCACATAGAGTCGCGGCTTTTCCCCCATGATTCTTTAGTCTTTCGAAGTTGAGTTTTAAAATTTTAAAATTATTTTTATTTTTCTTTCTTTTTTTCTTGAATTTTTCCTCTTTCTTATTTTATGCAACATCTTGTCAATACCTTTTTAAAAATATTTTTTAATTTTTTTTTACAGTTATATTATATCCCTCCATTGTAACCAATTTTTTGGTATATATATATGTTTTTCTTTCTTTAAAATTTTGGGATACAGTTCCTTCTAACAGACCAAAATGTAACCTAAATCTAGCATATGGCTTTGTGCTAGTCTCCTGCCTGATTACATTTTCTCTCCCCCCACCTTTAAAAACTTTTTTTCTTTCTTTTTTCAACTAACTTCTTATTGTAGCAATTCCTTTTGTAAATTCTTTTTAAATTTTCATCTTTACAGTCACATTCCACCCCTTCATTGTATTTTCCCTTAGTTTGTGTATATATAAGTTTTTCTTTCTTTAAAATTTTAAGAGACAGTTTCTTCTAACAGACCAAAATACACCCAAAATTGGTGTATGGCTTGGTTCTATTCACCAGTCTGATCATATATGTATATATTTTTTCCTTTCTCCCACCCCTCCCTCCAGTTTCTGGTCTCTTCTCATTCATTTAGTGTATAAATTTCTAGGGTTGTTGTTACCATTTTAACATTTTGTTCTCTCATTCATCTATTCTTCTCTGGACAAAATGACCCAATGGAAAAACTCACCTCAGTAAAAAAAAAGAACAAGAGGCAGTACTGACTGGCAGGGACCTAATCAATATGGGCATTAGTAAGATATCAGACCTAGAGATTTCAAGCTGGACTTGAAAAAAGTGTAGAAGATACTAGAGAATGGCTTTCTGGAGAAATAAACGAACTAAAATCTAACCAAGTTGAAATCAAAAGGGTATTAATGAGATATATTAAAAGTGGAGGTTCTTACTGCTAGGATAAATGAGGTAGAAGAGAAAATTCATGACATAGAAGACCAAATGATGGAGAGTACAGAAGCTGAGAAAAAGAGAGATAAACAACTACTGGATCACAAGGGGAGGATTTTAGAGGTAACTGATACCATATGATGAAAAAATATTAGAATAATTGGAATCCCAGAAGAAGAAGAAAGAGAAGGGCAGAAGGTATATCGGAGCAGAGAACTTTCCTAATTTGGGGAAGGAAACAGACATCAAAATCTAGGAGACACAGAGAACCCCCCCCTCAAAATCAATAAAAATGGATTCACACCGTGTCATCTAATAGTAAAACTTAACAAGCCGCAGAGCCAAAGAGAAAATACTGAAAGCAGCTTGGGATGAGAGGTCTGTAACCTACAATGATAGAAATATTAGATTGGCAGCAGACCTATCCACAGAGACCTGGAAGGCCAGAAAGAACTGGTGTGATATATTCAGAACACTAAACAAGAAAAATATGCAACCAAGAAAACTATATCCACTAGGTTGCCATTGAAAATAGAAGGAGAGATAAAAAGCTCCCAGGACAAACAGAAACTAAAAGACTTTGCAAACACCAAACCAGCCCTAGAGGAAATATTGAAAGGGGTCCTCTAAGCAAAGACGGAGTCAAAAAGTAACATATACCAGAAAAGAACAGAGGCAATATACAGTAACAGTTACCTTGCAGGCAATATAGTGGCACTAAATTCATATCTTTCAATAGTTACTCTGAGTGTAAATGGGCCAAATACCCCAGTCAAAAGACACAGGGTATCAGAATGGATAAAAAAGCAACACCCATCGATATGTTATCTGCAAGTGACTCATTTTAGACCCAAAGACATCTCCAGATTTAAAGTGAGGGGGCGGAAAATCATTTACTATGTTAATGGACATCAAAAGAAAGCTAGGGTAGCTATTCTTATATCAGAAAAATTAGATGTTAAGCAAAGACTATAATAAGAGATGAGTAAGGACACTATATCATACTTAAAAGGTCTGTGCAACAAGAAAATCTAACAATTTTAAATATCTATGCTCCTAACATGCGAGCCGCCAATTTTATAAACTAATTAGTAACAAAATCAAAGATACACATTGACAACAATACAATAATAGTAGGGGACTTTAACACCCCCCCTCACTGAAATGGACAGATCATCTAAGTAGTTCTAAAAGGAAATAAGGGCTTTAAATGACCCACTGGACCTGATGCACATCACAGATATATTCAGAACATTCCATCCCAAAGCAACAGAATACACACTCTTCTCTAGTGCACGTGGAATATTCTCCAGAAGGGATTACATCCTGGGTCACAAATCAGGTCTCAACAAGTGCCCAAAGACTGGGATCATTCCAGGCATATTTTTGGACCACAATGCTTTGAAACTAGAGCTCAATCACAAGAGGAAAGTTGGAAAGAACTCAAATACATGGAGGTGAAAGAGCATCCTACAAAAGAATGAATGGGTCAACCAGGAAATTAAAGAAGAATTAAAAAAATTCATGGAAACAAATGAAAATGAAAACACAATTGTTCAAAATCTTTGGCATGCAGCAAAGTCAATCATAAGAAGAAAGTACATAGCAATACAAGCCTTTCTCAAGAAACAAGAAAGGTCTCAAATACACAACCTAACCCTACACCTAAAGAAGCTGGAGAAAGAACAGCAAATAAAATGTAAAAACAGCAGGAGAAGAGAAATAATAGAAGAGAAATAATAAAGATCAGAACAGAAATCAGTGAAATAGAAATCAAAAGAACAGTAGAACAGATCAACAAAACTAGGAGCTTGTTCTTTGAAAAAATTAACAAGAGTAATAAACCCTTACCAGATTTATCAAAAAGAAAAGGGAAAGGACCCAAATTAATCAAATCATGAATGAAAGAGGAGAGATCACAACTAACACCAAAGAAATACAAACAATTATAAGAACATATTATAAGCAATTATACACCAGCAAATTTGACAATTTAAGGAACATATTATGAGCAATTATACACCAGCAAATTTGACAATCTGAGAAATGGATGCATTCCTAGAGACATATAAACTACCAAAACTGAACCAAGAAGAAATAGGAAACCTGAACAGTCCCATAACCAGTAAGGAGATTCAAGCAGTCATAAAAAATCTCCCAACAAACAAGAGCACAGGGCCAGATGGCTTCCCAGGGGAATTCTACCAAACATTTAAAGAAGAATTAATACCTATTCTTCTGAAATATTCCAAAAAATAGATGGAAGGAAAACTTCCAAACTCCCAAGCTAGACAAAGATTCCACCAAAAAGGAGAATTTACAGACCAATTTCCCTGATGAACATGGATGCAAAAATTCTCACCAAAATACTTGTTATAGGGTCCAACAGTACATTAAAAGGATTATTCATCATGACCAAGTGGGATTTATTCCTGGGCTGCAAGGCTGAATCAAGATCTATAAATCAATCAATGTGATACACTACATTAATAAAAGAAAGAACAAGAACCACATGATACTCTCAATAGATGCAGAAAAAAAATTGACAAAGTATAACATCCTTTCTTGATTAAAACTCTTCACAGTGTAGGGATAGAGAGTACATACCTTGATATAATAAAAACCATCAATGAAAAAACCTATAGAGACTAACATTCTCAATGGGGAAAAGCTGAGATCTTTTCCCCTAAGATCAGGAACATGGCAGGGATGTCCATTATTAGCTGTTCAACATAATACTAGAAGTCCTAGCCTCAGTAATCAGACAACAAAAAGAAATAAAAGGCATTCGAATCCACAAAGAAGCCAAACTCTCACTCTTGGCAAATAATATGATACTCTATGTAGAAAACTCAAAAGACCCTACTCTAAAACTGCTAGAACTCTTACAGGAATTCAGTATGGGCAGAAGACATGAACAGATATTTCTTCAAAGAAGACCTCCAAATGGCCAACAGATACAGAGGATCCTAGAGGAAGGGAGGGAAAACTGAAAATAAGATGAAACGAGAAAGGGAGACAAAACTTAAGAGATTCTTGGTCTCAGGAAATAAACTGAGGGTTGCTGGAGTTGAGGGGCTTGGAATGGATCAGGGTGGCAATAATGGACATTGGGAAAGGTATGTGCTCAGTGAGTGCTGTGAATTGTGTAAGACTGATGAATCACAGACCTGTACCCATGAAACAAATAATGCAATATATGTTTTTTTTTTTTTTGTTACTTAAATTTTTTTCCCAGTGTTCCAAGATTCATTCCCCATTCCCCACACCCAGTGCTCTGCGCAATAGGTGCCCCCAGTACCCACGACCAGGCTCTCCCATCCCTCCACCGCCCTCCCTCCAATTCCCTCAGTTTGTTTCTGTGTCCAAAGTCTCTGTGGTTCCGTTTCTCTCCCTGGATTACCCTACTTCCCATTTACTTTCCTTCTCCCACTGTCCTCCAGGTTACCCCTCATGCACCGCAAGTAAGTGATACCATGTAATACTTGAATTTCTCTACTTGGCTTATTTCACTCAGCATAATCTCTTCCAGTCCAGCCCATGTTGCTACAAAAGTTGGATATTCATCCTTTCTGATGGAGGCATAGTATTCCATTGTATATATGTACCACATCTTCTTTATCCATTCATCTGTTGATGGGCACCTTGACTCTTTTTTTTTTTTTTTAAAGATTTTATTTATTTGACAGAGAGAAACATAGCCAGAGAGGGAACACAAGCAGGGGGAGTGAGAGAGGGAGAAGCAGGCTGCCTGCCAAGCAGGCAGCCCGATATGGGACTCAATCCCAGGTCTCCAGGATTATGACCTGAGCTGAAGGCAGTCACTTAACTGAGCCTGGCACTCCAACCTTGACTCTTTCCACAGTTTGGCGATTGTGGCCATTGCTGCGATGAACATTGGGGTATATATGGCCCTTCTTTTCATTACGTCTGTATCTTTGGGGTAAATGCCCAGTAGTGCAATTGCAGGGTCATAGGGTAGCTCTATTTTTAATTTTTTAAGGAATCTCCACACTGTTTTCCAAAGCGGCTGCACCAGTTTACATTCCCACCAACAGTATAAGAGGGTTCCCCTTTCTCCGCAGCCTCCCCAACACTTGTTGTTTCCTGACTTGTAATTTCGGCCATTCTGACTGGTGTAACATGGTATCTCAGGGTGGTTTTGATTTGAATTTCCCTGATAGCTAGTGATGCTGAACATTTTTTCATGTGTCTGTTAGCTGTTTGTATATCTTCTATGGAGACGTGCCTCTTCATGTCTCTTGCCCACTTTTTGATGTGTTCATCTTCTTTTTGGATGTTGAGTTTGAGTAGTTCTTTATAGATCTTGGATATCAGCCCTTTGTCTGTAGTGTCATTTGCAAATATCCTCTCCCATTCTGTGGGTTGCCTCTTTGCTTTGTTGACTATTTCCTTTGCTGTACAGAAGCTTTTTATTTTGATGAAGTCCCAAAAGTTCATTTTCGCTTTTGTCTCCTTTGCCTTTGGAGACGTGTCTTGAAAGAAGTTGCTGTGGCCGATGTCAAAGGATGTTCTTTTCCAGGATTTTGATGGATTCCTGCCTCACGCTGAGGTCTTTCATCCATTTCGAGTTTGCCTTTGTGTGTGGTGTAAGAGAATGGTCTAGTTTCATTCTTCTATATGTAGCTGTCCAATTTCCCCAGCACCATTTATTGAAGAAACTGTCTTTTTTCCACTGGATGCATTATATGTTAATGAAAAAAAAGGATAAGAAAGGACAGTAGCACATATTTATAGTTTAGCCCCAGGCTATGTTAATTCTCTGCTTTCTCTTATAATGTAGTCTGAGGGGATCTGAGCCATCTAGGAACCCCCCAGAAAATAACATGGTTCACTGTATTGATAATAGCAGTTTAATCAGGTCAGATCAGCAAGAAGTAGCAAATACAACTGTGTACCAGAGGGTAGGCAGTCATAAACCTGTGAAGATGCAGAGGCATGCTACATAATTGAATTTCTTAAGAGCCCAGTATGGGGCTTGCTGGGGCAACTTCTCTAAGATAGAGAAAAAATATTGCATTTTGTACCTCCTGCCCTAAGGAGGGAGGACATTGTTTTGAATGCCTTTTAGGTTCTGGAAGTAGCAGGTTCTATACTGTGAATACTGCTTCAAATTACATGTTTATACTACAAAAAGCTACCAAATTTGAGTGGGGGCCAGAACAGAAAAGGGTTTTTAGTAGATTCAGACTATACTGAAACGAGCTCTGCCTCTTGTGCCATACAACTTGTCAGACTCTATCAGATGTATCTGTAGGAAGGTAATACATCATGTATAGGTCACGGCAAATATTAACAGAAAAGTTAATATTTGTGCAGACACACAACATGTTGGCATCCTTCAAAGGTCACTTCTGATATGCTACTGAACCCTGGGAAGCATGGAGCGCCTGACCATTAAATAGCCCATCATGAATAGCATTTTGTCCACTGCACCAAAGTATTAGGTGAGGAATGCCTAGAAGAATTCACAGTAAAATGAAACTACCTCTGGGATTGGGCATGAGCAGGGCTAAAAAGCATACATGAGCCACAGAATTAGATGGCACCGATCTCCACGTCATCCATCAGTGTGGAAGAAAAGAGAGAAGAAAAGGAGAGGAAGTAATAATAAAAAAAAAGGAAAGAAAAATTCCTTGGAGGGTGCAAATCTTCAGACTGAAAACATTCCACTGAATACTTGGCTGGATGGGTGGGAAAAAAGATTCACCTTTAGACGCATCATCATTCAATTTTAGAACATTGAAAAGAAAGAGATTGTAGAAGCTTTAAAAATAAAAAGAGGTTATCAAAGCAGAATATGAATCAGACCAGCATCTGTTGCTTTCTTCTGTCAAGCTGGATGGATGTAAGGAATGAAAATCCCTTTGCTTGTAATATTTGTATCATTCTTCTCTAAGCAACACAGATTTATTGAGATAGAATGACATTTCCTTCTTTATGGGTCCATCCATACTCTTGTTTTTATTGTTAATACATACAAACTCTTGCTGTTTATTTTCCTCCTAATTTTTAGAATCATTTTATAAACAAAACACATATGCGTTAAGTATAGTTGCAGATTGGAAAGCAAATATTAGAAACCTAGACATTATAACACTATTATATAACTTTCAGAGTTTGGGATATGGAAGTGGGGGAAATGTGGAGGCAATGATAAAGGTATGAATTTGCTCCTTTGACAGAGTCTGGTGTCAAGAGGTACTCTCTAAGATTGATGAAATAAGGAATAGAATTTCATGTGTTAAGTTATAAAGGAAAATAAAAAAAAGATATTTCTTTCTATTAGTAGCAAAAGTGGGGAGAGAAGGAGGTGAGATGAAACATGATGAGAATGACCCCATGCCTATGTGTGGAATATGTATATTATTGTTATGGATGGAATTATGTCCCCCTCTCCAAATTTATATATTGAAACCCTAACCTCCCAATGTGACTGCATTTGGAGATAGGACCTTTAGGAAAATAATTAAGCTTAAATGAGGTCATGAGGCTGGGGCCCTCAACCAATAGAAGTGGTATTCTTAGAGGAAGGGGAAAGGGTGCCAGATCTACAGAGATCTTTCTGTGCATGCAGAAAAGAGGCCATGTGAGGACATAGCCACAAGGCAGCTGTCTACAAGCCAGGGCGAGAAGTCTCACCAAAAGTCAAACCTGACGGCGCTTTTATCTTGGACTTCTAAACCTCCAGAAGTGGGAGAAATTTCTATTATTTAAGCCACCCCGTCTGTGGTTTTTCAATTTATTTTTATATTATTTATTTAATTTTAATTAATTAATTAATTAATTCCGTTTGTGGTTTTTGTCATGGCAGCCCTAGCAGACTAGTATAATTTTTTTTGGCATTTTATTATTTTATCATTATTTATTTATTTATTTTTGCCTTGCAAGGCCTGAGTTGAAAAAAAAGACTAATACAATTACTATATAAATGCATATTAGGAAGTACATATTGTCACTAACTTAATTAAATTTCAAGTAAACTATTAAAATATGTTGAGATAAGAGGTGTTTTTATCTGAAAAGTCAGTTGAATACATTGAAACTGCTTTGTTGAATGCTTTGTGAAAGGCAAGTCACTACAAATATTGGTGTTGAAATAGGTACAGGAGGGTAATATTAAAAGATTGGAAGAAAATGAAAAGCAATCTACACCAAGTCTGCACACAGTTGCTTTGTAAGTGGCTCTAAGTCTTCACCCTGCTTTAAATAAATGAAGACTAAAAATCATAGACAAGGCATTCCAGTTATGATTGATATATGATAGGCCACATAACATTCAAATTGGCTGCTTTGCCTCTAATAGAAAACAAGGACTTGGGTGTGCATTGACGGTCTGTACATGTCATTTGTAATTCTGCATGTTAACTGACTTTTCAATTAAATGATCAACTACTTGCCCAAAGCTTCTACTTTATTGAAAATTATACTGGTAATCATCAAAATAGTGACAACAAAAGGGAGGGGGTGGGGGAAGAGAAGGAGGGGGAAGGAGGAAATTTTGACTACCACTTCTAGAGAGTAGGACTTGGGAGGAGAGTGTGGAAGTCCTTTATTTTCCATTTATTACCCTCTGTGCAGTTTGGACTTATACTGCTACTTGCAGGAGTTATTCTTATATAGCAAACAAATAAAATCTCCAAAGTCTTTGATTCCATGTAATTCCATTGTCTTTGAAGTTAAAGCAGACTTTGGAGTGCAGCTGTTTGCATTTGAACCCTGACTCCTCTGTTTCCTTCTTGTGTGAACTTGCACAGTTTACTTAACTTCTGTATGCCATTCATCACTGGAAAATGGAGGTAATTATAGAACCTACCTCAGAGAATTTTGTGAAGAGATAATACACATATAAGTCATTTACTCAGGGTCACCCAGAGAATAAGAAACTGGCAAATATTAGCTGTTCTAATTTAATGAAAATACATATAAATGCACAGCTAAATTTTTATACACAATATTTACTATGGTATTATTTTGATAAAAACATGAAACAACTCAAATGTCTGGCAGTAGGAGAAGGTTTGAATCAGTTATGCTGGTTTTTGGTGAGATGACATGTCAGCTCTTTAAGAGATCTTTTTCCTAAGAAGATTCACTGATGTGAGAAAATGGTGACTATATAATCTAAAATGAAAAAAGACACAGAACTATCTATAGCTATAAATATGTAGATACAGCTATAGCCACATATAATACACATGTATGTTATACACATGTAGTCACACATATCTAGATATCTAGATATATTGATATATAGATATTTATATCTATATGTTGATTTCTACCTATATCTATGGATATATAGAGAGATTCCTATAAAAATGTTGGAAGAAAAAATCACTGACCTGTTAACGTTGGTTGTCTCTAGGTAATGGGCTTACAAGCAATGTTTACTATGTTCTTAGGGCTCCCACCTCAGTGGGATGAGGTCATTTTTGCAGGCTTTCATTTGAAGAGAGTACCTGTCTAAAATGGAGGCTTCTGCACCACAGCCCAAGGTGACCTGTCAGATTTTGGATGCCTGCTGTGGCAACCATGCCCATGTAACTGAGGGAAGCACCCAAGAGGTGAGGAGATGGAGGAGGAGAGGGGCAGAGTGGGCAGGATGACAAGAGACAATTTTCAGGGCCATGACAGGTCAGCAGGAGTAGTTATGACACAATGAGATGAGAGATCCAATATGTATGAAAATAATCTTTTAGACATTCCACAAGGGTTGGTGAGAAATGAAGAGTTAAGAGTAGTGAACAGAAGGTATATACCTGGATATGTGGCTTAGGGGTTGGCTACTTCCCACAACTCCAGCCTGCCTTTCAAAAGATCAAGGAGATATTTTGGCTCCACTTGGTCCTTTTTTCTTTTCCTAAATATTTATTCATTTACTTGAGAGAGAGAGAGGCAGTATGAGCTGGAGGGTGAGAGGGAGAGGGAAAAAGAATCACAAGCAGACTCCTCACTGAGCAGGGAGCCCCACTCAGGGCTTGACCCCAGGACCCTGAGATCATGACCTGAACAGAAACCGAGAGCAGGACACTTAACCAAGTGCGCCACCCAGACACACCCCTGTACTTGGTCCTTCTTATCCTTCTGTGTGGTCCACTCTCCTCCCTGCGCAGGACACACACATGTCTTTCAGTGCAGTCCTTTCCTTCCAGCACATGCTTGCCAGCTCTCCTTAATCTCCTGCCTTCCAGCACCTTGCACATCCACCGCTCCACACATTCCATTGGGTCAGTACTCAGCTTCCAGGACTCTTTCATCATTGGAAGACCAGGCGGTTGTTGCTAAGCAGAATATACAGGACACAACTGTAACCAACTGTTTAACTCAAGCTAATTCACGGTATTTCTCAGTTTGCCTGGATTATCAGTGGGGGAAACAACAATTTCCCAGTTTACTACAAAAGCTGATGTACCTTGATGACCTATTATGAAAATGATAGTTATGTTCTGTGACTACTTTTGCTCATACTCCAGTGAACAACCATTTATGTGATTTATATTATTTGCAGCATAGTGATGAACTCAGTAGGGAATGAAGCCACAAAAGAAATACATGGCTAGGTTTGGAGGATTTGTGTAGAAATGGGGGATGACTGCTAATGGTTATCGGGTTTCTTTTTGGGGTGATGAAAATGTTCTGAAATTGATTGTGTGATGGATGTATAACTGCGAGTATACTAAAAACCATTGAGCTGTAAAGTTTAAATTGGCAAATTGTGGGTGCCTGGGTGGCTCAGTCGGTTTGGCGTCTACCTCAGTGTCCTGGGATTGAGCCTGGCTGGACTCTGCTCGTTGGAGAGTCTGCTTTTCCCCTCACTCTCCTCTGTGCTCTCCCCTCCCTTCTCTCAAATAAATAAATAAAATCCAAATTGGTGAGTTGTACAGTATGTAAATTATGGCACAATAAAGCTGTTATAAAAGATAGAAATAGGTGGCATTAAGCCTGTCTTAGATAATAAAATCATATTTGGATTGGGACAAATTTATGCTTATGTGCTAGCTTTTTGCTCTACTTACTCAAGTGACTTGAAGTAAATTGTGTATGCCTGTACAACTTCTTTCTTTTTTAGATTTATTTATTTATTTGAGAGAGAGAGAGAGAGAGAGAGAGAGAGAGAGAGAGAGTTCCAGAAGAAGGGACAATGGGAGAGAGAACCTCAAGCAGACTCCAACTGAGTGTAGTGCCTGACTCAGGGCTCATCTGAAGACCCTGAGATTTCTACTGGAGCCAGAGTCAGACGTTTAACCAACTGCACCACCCAGGCACCCTTTCTTGTACAACTCTGACCTCTGATGCATGAAGGTCACTTGAAAATAAATAAAACTAGAATCGAATTCTGGCTCAGCTTTGTACTAGTGTAGTGATATGTGGTCAATTACTTCACTTCTCTGAGTCTCAATTTGCTCTTCTTCAAAAGGGAGATAGTTATATAAGGACGTGTGTAAAGGAGCTTTTCCGTATATGCTACAAGGTTATTGCTCAGCAAATGCAAATATTACCCCCCCACCAATAAACGTCTGTTATTATATGGACTTGAACATACAGTTGAACTTTGTTTTAATCTTGGAAAATGACTAAACTGGTCAATATTCACTTCTTAAGAAACAGTACCACAGGGAATGGTACAATAGGAAATAGAATGGTCATTTGAATAATTTCTAAAATAATTTATGTTCTAAAACAATTTCTGACTTACTCAAACTGATAGTAACTGAATTTCACGAGTTGTGAAGAGCTGGTCCAAGGCCTGATGAAATAATTCAATGGTTCTCATTCTCTTAGGTTTTACATACATGACCAAATACAATATATTCCAACATCATCAGTTTGCAAGACCTTAATGGTTAAATGGATGGAAAATATTAAGTATAGTGTCTTTGTCATAATAGACATTCAGTACATTTTTTTGTTGACTGATGAATGCATAGTGACTTTCAGAATGAGGCTGTGACTCTGTTTCCCTGTGTGTAGCCTGGGGATGTTCATTCTGCAGGAGCTCTCACTGCTCAGTAATAGGTAATAGAAGAGCTCTTTAAATATCCTTCTCTTGTGGCTGACAGGCTGTTGACATTTATTGGATGATACCTGGGTGCTAATCACTTCACTCATTTACATCCTTATCTCTTTCATTTCTTCCAACCGTGTTCCTTCCTTCCGAGGGGCTATTCCTGAACTGAATGGGAGTAATGGTAATATTTCCAAAGCTTGGAAAATATATACATATATACATATATACGATATATACATTTCCCATGGTCTTTTGGGAAAATTTGCAATCATTGGAGCTTGATGGGGTTACGTGGGGTACAAGCCTGGTAGGAAAAGAAAAGGAAAAACCTAATCTAACCAAATCAAACTTGAGTACTGTGGGACCATTATTAGAGAAGTAGTAAGAAAAGGAAAGGAATATTTATAGAATGCCAGCTACGTATTAGGCACTATGCACACATGACCCGGAAAGAATCTATCACAAATTCTCACTATTTAGACCTTGGTCCTCTTTATTTCATAGCACCTTTTGAAATACACATGAAATAAACATGGTCAGCTGCAGGACTTTGAGGGTATCTGATGGAGAGGGGAAATTTTTAATGGAATCTCTGACCCTTTCCTCTCCATGAAGATTTGCGTAGATCTGCCACCACATTCTGGGGCATTCTCCCTGAGCTCAGAAAAGGTGTGTGGCCCAGTGAAGGGAGAGTGGATGCTCAGGGCTTAATGCTGCCTTTGCTCTACTTACTGTGTGACCTTAACTAATCCCCAATGGTTTCAGCTGCCTCAGGTGCAAAACTGGTTAATATGTACCTTAGAGTGTTATTAGAGGATTAGAAATAATGTTTGTAAAGTGCCTAGCACATATTTACTACTCAAAATACTGTGGTTATTCCTTAAATCTGTTACCACTCATAAATCCAGTCTCTCAAAACTGCTTGACTAGATCATATTAATTTTTTAGTTGATCTTCTGGTCTTGTTATCTGATTAGACACGTGATCTTTCAAAATACAAATTTAATGTTCCTTTTCCACTTCAAAATCTTTAGTGCCTAAAACTTTAATACTCTTTCTTAAAGCATTAAAAGAGCTTTAAAACTGTCCCTATGATTTTATTTTATTTTGTTATTTTTTGAAGACTTTGTTTATTTATTTGACAGAAAGAAAGAGAGAGAGAGAGAAAGAGAGAGAGGGAGAGAGAGAAAGAGATGGTGAGCCCAAGTAGGGAGAGCAGCAAGCAGAGATAGAGGGAGAAGCAGGCTCTCCAGCTGAATAGGGAGCCTAACATGGGGCTGAATCCCAGGATCCTGGGATCATTACCTGACCCAGTAGCAGATGCTTAACTGACTGAGCCACCCATGCGTCCTGTGTACCCATTATTTTTAAGGACTTTCTTTTCTGCTTTACCATCTTCAACCCCCTGGCAGGTTTCCTTGAAAAGCGATTCCTATGAAGTCACCCCTGGCCCTGCTCTCAAAAGGGACCCCACCCTTGGTTTAATGCTTTACTATGGACTTTAAATCATTCATGATTTTATCTTTGAACTTATGGTTTCTAAGTGAGGTCACATGAAACAATAGAGTGAGGGTATGAGCAGTGAGGTGGCAGCTTGCAGGCGCATAGGCTCAGATCCACTACAATGAATGGCTATTAGCAGTTTGCTTGCCCTCTGGCACCCATGTACCTGGGACAGTCTGGGATGCCCTGAGTCCCCACGGGGGCCTTCAGCGTTAGAACCTGCACTCAGATTTGTAGTGGCAAAGGAGGCAGAAGTCTAGGCAGAGCAGTGGCAGCAGTGGTAGCTTTGGGACAAAGTGGGTACTTTACTTGGGGTTAATACCTGTGCTTTGGAGAGAGGTGGGCTCCCTGTTCATCCTTGAGTGCATCCCTGTGCATCTGCCACAATATGAACTCTCCAGACTGAGTACAGGCTTAGGAACTCTGGAGTTTGGGCAGTAAATTTTGTCAGTAAATTATTATAAAGTCAAACAGATATTGCATTAAAACCTATCAAACGTTTATTAGAATTCTTCAAAGATATTTGAATTTCTGGTTCTGAAAACTGCTGTAACATTGCGATAGCAAATACCTACAGGGTTAGCAATAGAAATTAGATTTATTAGAAAATAATGCTATTTTCAAATAACACTTTACATGAACCATTAAAAAGTAGTCAAATTTTGCATCAATTTTTCCTTGTAATTAAAGATGTAGAGATGGAATGCAGAAGCAGGTATTTTGAATTACATGCAAATCATGAAGCTACTTTTAGTTTCTTATACAACCTACAGAACTTTCAGGAAATGTCAGAAGAAACATTAAAATGACATTGCATAAGTTTACATTTTAAAATTAAATTCAAAATGGGGCACCTGGTTGGCTTAGTCTGTCTAGCAACAGACTCTTGGTTTTGGCTCAGATCATGATCTCAGGGTTGTGAGATTGAGCCCCACCTCCAGCTCCATGGTCAGGGAGGAGTTGGTTTGAGGTTTCTCTCTCATCCTCTCCTGCCTCTTCTCATGCTCACTCTTTCTTTTTTCTTTCTTTCTTTCTTTCTTTCTTTCTTTCTTTCTTTCTTTCTTTCTTTCTTTCTTTTTTCTTTCTTTCTTTCTTTTTCTTTCTTTCTTTCTTTTGACTTTAAATTTATTTTATTTTTCAGTGTTCCAAGATCCATTGTTTATGTCCCACACCCAGTGCTCCATGCAATACGTGCCCTCGGTGCCCACCACCAGGCTCTCCCATCGCCCCACCCCCTTCCCTCCAAGTCCCTCAGTTTGTTTCTGTGTCCAAAGTTTCTCTTGTTTCATTTCTCTCCCTGGATTATCCTACTTCCCATTTCCTTTCCTTCTCCTACTGTCCTCTATATTACTCCTTATGCACCACAAGTAAGTGAAACCATGTGATACTTGACTTTCTCTACTTGGCTTATTTCATTCAGCATAATCTCTTCCAATCCAGTCCATGTTGCTACAAAAGTTGGATATTCATCCTTTCTGATGGAGGCATAGTATCCCATTGTATATATGGACCACATCTTCTTTATCCATTCATCTGTTGAAGGGTACCTTGGCTCTTTCCACAGTTTGGTGATTATGGCCTTTGCTACAATGAACATTGGGGAACATATATCCTTTCTCACTGTCTCTCTCAAATAAATAAATCTTTAAAAAAATTATACTACCAGAGTCATCATCTCTAGTTGTGCTAAAATTTATGTTTTATAATAATTGATCAGAAAGGTATCCCAATGGTGTCATAGCCTAGAAAATGTCCTTAACAATTCCAGTAGATTTGCATTAGCAGAACAAGCCTTCTGGAAATTAAAAATTATCAAAAATTCCTTGTGTTCTTGCATTAGCTATAAGTGACAGACGTTGCTTTTGATTATGTGATTGAAAATTAAGTTCCTAAAAATACAAACTCTTTTTTCCTTGCAAAGGAATTTGTAGACAAATGGACCAGAAACCAAGATATTACATTAACAAACTATTATTCAATGCATTACACAAAATTATGACACCAACAATATGATTTTCTTTGCAATTTATAGGTTTATGCTATCATATATTGCTATTACTTCATTACTTTATTTTTTAAAGAAAAAAGTTTGTATTTAAATATCTTTAACTGTACATTTCCCTCTCTTTTTTAACTAAGAGATTTATAGTTTCATTTTTTTTCAGGGCTCTACAAAATATATAGCTGGCCCTGCCCAATCCCTCTACCATCACTCACCTCCTATTAGGCACCTAACACACTTATGTACAATATTTGAACCCACAGTGTCCTTCCATTTTGCCATTCCTTTGGTTACATTGTTTTTCCTGCTTAGAATGACCTTCTTGCCCTCTCACCAACTAAAATTCTACTCACTCTTTCATACTCAGCTTCACCTCTAAAAATACCGAATTTGTGCAGTACATTGCATATACATTGATTATATAGCTTTGCTACTTTGTGCTGTCATTAGCTGTTTGAATGTTTCTTGCTTTGTCTAAACTCTGCTCTCCTTTAGGGCAAAGGGTCTCCTTCTCTAACTGATACCATTTCTGAGTACCTAGTACTGTGTGCTTCATATTTTAGATGTTTAATGAATATGCTTAAACAGATTATTGAAGTAAACATCAGTCAACAAAATGAATAATAAATAGATGCTGATAATTTAGCTGAGGCATCAGAGTTTTTTCCAGCTGATAAGTGAGGGTCATTGCCCTTTCATTGCTTTATTCCTAGAGAAGTGACACAGAATCTAAGATCTCAGGATGAATAGAAGTTAACCAAACAAAGGAGGAGGAGCACGGGGGTGAGGGTGGGAGGTGAGAGATGGAGGGAGAGAAGAGCACAGCATCAGAAATGGAAGGGATGCTAGGATCAAAGGCCCAGAAGCAGGAGAGAACAAGGTGAGTCCTCGGTTTCCTCATCCATATACATCCTTGTGATTAGAAACAAACTAACAGATCAATGAAACTAAAAGCTGGTTCTCTGAAAGGATTTAAAAAATTGATAAATCCCTAGCTAGACTTACTAAAAAGAAAAGAGAAAGGACTCAAATAAAATCACGAATGAAAGAGGAGACATCACAACCAATACCACAGAAGTATAAACAATCATAGGAGAATATTATAAAAAATCATATGGTAACAAACTGGTCAATCTGGAAGAAATTGACAAACTCCTAGAAACATACAAACTACCTAAACTGAAAGAGGAAGAAATAGAAAATTTGAACAGAATAATAACCAGCAAAGAAATTGAATCAGTAATCAAAAATCTCCTAAGCAAACAAAAGTCTAGGGCCAGATGGCTTCCCAGGGGAGTTCTACCAACACTTAAATAATAGTTAATACTTATTTTTCTCAACTTTTTCAAAAAAATAGAAATGGAAAGAAAACTTCCAAACTCATTCTATGAGGCTTGCATTACCTTGATTCCAAAACCCAGCAAAGACCCCACTAAAAAGGAGAATTAGAGGCCTATATTCCTGATGAACATGGATGCAAAAATTCTCACCAAAATACTGGCAAATTGAATCCAACAGTACATTACAAGAATCATTCACCACGATCAAGTGGGATTTATTCCTGGGCTGCAGGGTTGGTTCTATATTCACAAAGCAATCAACATAATATACCAAATTAATAGAAGAAAGGCTAAGAACCATATGATCCTCTCAATAGATACAGAAAAAGCATTCAATGAAATACAGCATTCATTCTTGATAAAATTCCTCAACAAAGTAGGAATAGATAGAACATACCTCAATGTCATAAAGGTCATATATGAAAGACCCACAGCTAATAACCTCCTCAATGGAGAAAAGCCGAGAGTTTTTCCTCTAAGATCAGGAACACATAGAGATGTCCACTTTCACCATTACTATTTAACATAGTACTGGAAGTCCTAGCCTTAGCAAGACGCAACAAAAAGAAGTAAAATCATCCAAATCAGCAAGGAAGAAATCAGTCTTTCACTGTGGGCAGGCGATATGATACTCTATGTAGAAAACCTGAAAGACTCCACAAAAAAAATTCTTAAAACTAATACATGAATTCAGCAAAATCACAGAATATAAAATCAAAATAAAAAATCTGTCTCATTTCTATGCACCAATAATGAGGCAGCAGAAAAAGAAATCAAGGAGTTGATACCATTTACAATTGTACTCAAAACCATAAGATCCCTAGGAATATGCCTACCAAAGAAATAAAAGATCTGTACTCTGAAAACTATAGAACACTTATGAGGAAAATTGAAGAGGACACAAAGAAATAGAAAAACATTCTATGCTCTTCAGTTGGAAGAACAAACATTGTTAAAATATCTATACTACCCAAAACAATCTTCACATTTAATGCAATCCCTATCAAAATACCACAAGCATTTTTCACAGAGCTAGAACAAACAATCCTAAAATTTGTATAGAACCACAGAAGACCATGAATAGCCAAAGCAATCCTGAAAAAGAAAAACAAACTGGAGGTATCATGATTCCAGACTTCAAGCTATATCACAAAGCCAGTATGGTATTGGCATAAAAAGAGACACACAGATCAATGGAACAGAATAGAAAATCCAGAAATGGACCCACAACTATATCACCAACTACTCTTCAACAAAGCAGGAAAGACTATCCAATGGAAAAGAGGCAGTCTCATCAACAAACGATGTTGGGAAGACAGGATAGCAACATGCAGAATAATAAAACCAGACCATTTTCTTACACCATACACAAAAATATATTAAAAATGGATGAAAGACCTAAATGTGAGACAGAAGCCATCAAAATCCCAGAGAAGAACATTGGCAGCAAGCTCTGTGACATCAGCCTCAGCAACTTTGTATTAAACACATCATTGAAAGCAAGGGAAACAAAAGCAAAACTGAACCAGTGGGACTCCATCAAGATAAAAAGCTTCTGTATAGCAAAGGAAACAACTCCAAAATTAAAAGGCATCCAACAGAATAGAAGATATTTGCAAATGACATGTCTGATAAAGGGTTGATATGCAAAATCTACGAAGAACTTATCAAACTCAACACCCCCAAAACAATCCAGTTAAGAAATGGGCAGAAGACATGAATAAACACTTTTCCAAAGAAAACATCCAAATGGCTAACAGACATATGAAAATGTGCTCAATATCACTTATCATCAGAGAAATACAAATCGAAACCATGCTGAGATACCACTTCACACCTGGCAGAGTGGCTAAAATTAATAACACATGAAACAACAGGTGTTGGCAAGGATTCAAAAAAAGGGGAACCCTCTTGCATTGTTGGTGGGAATGCAAACTGGTGAAGCCACTCTGGGGAACAGTATGGGGGTTCATCAAAAAGTTAAAAGTAGAATTATTCTCCAATCCAGCAATTGCACTATTAGGTATTTGGTATTTACTCAAAGGATACAAAAATACACATTTAAGGGGTATATACACCGTCATGATTATAGCAGCATTATAGACAATAGCCAAACTATGGAGAGAGCCCCAAAGTCTGTCAACCAATGAATGGATAAAGAAGATATCATATATATGTATGTATAATGGAATATTACTCAGGACCCTGAGGTCAAGACCTGATGCAAAAGCAGATGCTCAACTGACTGAGCCACCAGTCTCTCCAGAAGGAATGTTTTTTGACCAAGAATTATAGGTTTATTGTTCTTACTTTCCAGGGCCTCCAAATAAGCTTTTAGGATTTATATCTAGGTCAAAAATAATTATAGTCAAATATTTAACAAAGTATTTAATGTAACACATAGATGTTTCCTTATCACTGAAGTTTGGATCATTAGATATATCCCTGGATCCTCCCCATCAACCAGCTCATTAGCTAATTAGTGATATTTTGGTCCAATTGTATGGCTCGCTAAATTAATTAGCTTGTATCATAGAGATTCATTTCTGGGTGTAGGGTAGATGAGGATGACAGGTCTGCAGTGAGATATGGTGTCCCTGTCTTCAATGTCTAGTTCACAAGAAAGAAGGATCATGGCAAATCCATTTTAGCAGCATAGAAAAAACACTTTTTTAAAGTCCATGCCCTTTGCTTATAAAGGAGAACCCAAGCCTATTAAATCCAATGTGAAGGTCATATATCCCCTTGGATGGGATACATTTAACATGTCTTAAGAGTTTCCCTAAAGTAAAATGCTTTATTAGAGCTCAGAACTTTAATTAACACCTTAAAATATGGTAGCTGGTTGTATTATGTGTCAATTCTTTGATTTTAGCAACTATCAGTGACTAATAACTCCAAAAAATTCTTCTGAAAATATACTAAAGATTTCATGCTGAATGAAGTCAGGGCCTTCTCTGTCTTTTCTGATCTTTGATACTGTTTTGTTCTTATATGTTCTTTCTTAAATCTTCTAAGGAATCGGTCCTAGGAAAAAAATACCCACATTTATAAATATGTTATTTCTGCTTTCACTCCATAGATGACTTAACATATAGCAAATTTTCTATGAAAGAAAATGAAAGTCTCAGAAATGAACATGCAGCCAAACTTAGATATGCTTAAAATACAAGTTATGTTTACAAGATTATAAATAATTTCCTTTGTCAATATGCTTCAACTACCTCTTGCAATCAGGAGAAGGAAAGAGAGATGTAAATATGAGTGTTCAAACTTGATACACATAAAAAAAGTCTACATGAAAAAGAGTAAGTGAAAGAGGAAGAATATGGAGTTCATTTCCTACAGTAAAAAATGTACTATGTGTTGTATCTGAAGATGTCTAAGGACTTTAAGATGTATCCTGTGGAATTTTAGAAGTCATTGATAAAATTGTCCACCAAGGTAAACCGTATTAAAATATTTTTTCAACCATAACAGAAATCTTAGTCAAAGTTGGCATGTCAAGGCTGGTAGGTCATGCACTTTTGACTGTAGCTCAGATTGCTGAAAGACACATCTTCCTCATTAGTTTCAGGTGACAGCTTTGCTCACTGTACAGGAGAGATCCACTCATAGAGAAAGAGAGGAGAGAGAGAGGAAGATTTAGCACTGCATTTTCGCAGGGCAAGAAATTCCACCCTAGCTCCAATGTGTATTGGCCTGATGCCTGGGATCTTGTTAAACACATGACCATCACTCTTCTGCCTATTTCTGGCCTGGATTTGGAGCTTGGTGGCTAAGCAAACCCTGGCTGGAGCTAAATTAGGCAGCCAAATTGTGACAAGACATTCTTGTCTCCAACAAAGAAAAGATGACTATTTAAGAAAGATTGACTGTATCAATGGGTTAATGTTAGTCACATGCATCTTAGCAGTCTGTTTCCATCTACAAAATCTGAACAAAAATAGACCAACTAACTTGACTGCATTTTAGCTTCCAACCCTCTAGTATCACCACAGCAGCCCAGTTCTGTCGCAAATGGTCTCATTTAGCTGAAGGAGAATTTAAGGAGGGGCAACACACTATTGACATGAATGGTGAAAAGCGAGAGTGAATATATCTGGCCATATGTTCTGGATTAATGTAGTTTTATGATTTCAAAGATGACAATGTTTGTAAGCCTTTTGCATCATGAGAGAAATGTGTTTGGAGTCTGAGAGTTATAGGATTCTCTCTCACTTGACAAGTATCTGAGAGAAGGGGAAAGGAGGGAAAACTGAATGGGAAGAAATCAGAGAGGGAGAAAAACCATGAGAGACTCTGGACTTGGGAAACAAACTGAGGGTTACAGAAGTGGGGGTGGGAGGATGGGGTAACCAGGTGATGGGTATTGTGATGAACATTGGGTATTATACAAAACTAATGAATCATTGAACTCTACATTAAAAACTAATGATGTGCCATGTGTGGGCTAGCTGAACATCAAAAAAATGGGATTATCATCAAAACTGAAGCAAAGGAGAGTAACAATAATGCCTTACATTTAAAAAAATATTTTCATGCTTACTTTTCCAAACATCTCAGTCAATATCTTTTGGTGACCTACTTTATGGGTGTGGTATTGTGGGGGATTAAGAGATGAATCAGTGATTTTTTTTTTCTCCCATCAAGGGACATAGCTTCTATTTAGGGACAAGAAAAAAATTCAGGGAAAATGAAACAACAAAAAAGAATTCCGTAGCTGTCTGAGATAATAGTAGAAGAGATATTTATAAGATAGTGAGTGATTAAGTCACTGTCACATGCCTTCTATTGAGGAATTGAGAAGGAAATAATCACTTCTGCTTTTATTGATGATGGAGATGAGATTTTCAAGAATGTGTGGATGGTGATTGTGGAGAGAGTGATGTGAAGGAAATACAGAGACTACAAGCGCAGGAAAGGTTGAAGCGGATGCCCGATATACTTTTTTGGTAGGAGCTTGGGGATTATTATAGGGCAATAGTTGTTTTGCTATAGGAGGTACATAACTGAGCACTACTCAGTGATGAAGCTGTTATAAGTCCAGAGGTAACTTGAAGACACAGAGCTCTTTATCTGGAGTCTAGTCCAGGCAAACAATGAGGCTTTTGCTCTTTTCCTCACACAATACTTAAAAACAGGGCCAAAACACAAACAAAGGATAAACCAAGCCCAATCAACCAAGTAACATCTGTTTTCCCCTCCACATATAAACACTTTATAGCTAAGGAAACCATTTTCCTTGGTAATGCTAGCTTGATTCTTCCCTCTCAGACATAGCTGTGATCGGACAGCTCAAGTGCTTTCTATGGCTAGGTCTCTAGAATGAACACTTACAGGAAGGTGCCTAACATTTCTGTTCCACTGCAACGTTCAGGCTGAAGATATCTTTTATCTACTGGAAAGTACTTCAGTACTTTATCATTTAGAGGAGTTAATTCATATTCAGCAGTGAATAACAAAGAAAGACAGCATTTAATATGTTGGGCTCAAAACCTGTTTAAAAGCCCTCTTGTATTTCTAGTTGTATGAGGAAATACATGGATAAGAAATTGAGAAAGGTTTTACCAGACATCTTTGATTAATCAAAATTTCAGTTTTATTATACCAGACTGAATGAAAAATATTTTTATTCTACCAAACTGCTTATGACAAGGCTCACCTTGTTGCTAAAACCAATGGATAAATTTCCATCTTTATTTTATTTGATGTCTCAGAAGCATCCAACTGTCACTCCCTCCTTTTTAGAAATGTTCTTTTCCAATGGCTTCAATAATAGCACACTCTCAGTTTTCCTCTTTTCAGAAACTTCCAGCACTTTTTGTTTATCCTACTTGACAATTCCCTCTATCTTTACTTCACTAACTCCAAATCATCTGCTAGGTATATTCCTGAAACTACTTTTGAGATTTTTTTTTTCCTAATGCCTCCCACCCCCACCCCACATTAAATTAGGTAGTCTTCCCCACTAGCTTCTAAGCTCTATGAAGTCAGTTTCCTCTTTATCTCTGTTTCCTTTCCAGGTTCCTTTTCTGCTACCCATCTTTTAAATGTTTGGATCACATGGGAAGGTGTTGTGGACATTTTCTCTTATAATTCTACATACTTTTCTTGGATGAGCTCAGCTTTTTCCATTGTTAAACTAACTTCTGTATGACCACAGCTCATATTTATTATAGTTCACCCATTTGTCCAACATTCCACTGGAAGTCTCTGTTTGGATGTCTCACATGCACTTCATCGTGGCCATCTTCCATTTCTGCTATCCCAGAGTTCCTTAGCCCTATAAATTGTATTACTATCTAGCCAGTCACCTAAGCCCCTCTGTGAAGATAGAGTTTTTGTCCTGTTGGTTTCTTGTCACTTTCAGTCCTTGTATCTGGTGGGAGGAAGAGAGCTAGCAGAATAACACCAAAGTTAGAATCTGAAAGGGAGAAGGGAAAGAAGAGGTGTGCCTGCAGTGTGAGTGCAATACTCTGAGAAATAACAGAATCCAAGACTGTCCCCCAGGATGGAGCCAGAACTGTTTCTGATGAAGAGGGTTGGAATCTCTCTGGCCTTAGCCACAAGGAACAAATGCAAGATGGATCCTGAACTGTCAGAATGGGAAGATAAAAGAAAGAGGTGCTGGGCACTATCTGAGGCTAACTTTGATTTGAAACAGAAAAACAATGTTTTTCACCCTGCTCTGGACTTCAATCAGATAACTAACTCAGTAAAGTTAGTTTCTTTTTGATAATGGACTATGCCTGCTTACCCTCCCAAATATAAAGGAACATGTCAGAGCAGGGTTATATCAGAAATTTCTGGGTCACCATTGATCCTTCCTTCCTCCTCATTTCAGCATCTAATTGGCTACTAAAATCTATAAATTCTTTCTCTTAAAGATTTTCGAAATAGTCCAACACTTTGCAATACACACTAATAATCTCTTAGTCTAAGGCAGAGTCAGATCTCAGGTGAAATTCCTGCCACAACTTCTTAACTGGCTTCACTTTCTTTAGCTTTGATCCCTTTGAACTTATCCTCCATGGGACAGCCACCACCACTTCTGTTTCTGCCATTCCCCTACTTGAAATTCTTCTTAACTTCCTGCTACCCTCTAGATCAAGTACATTCTGACCTTCCTTTAGGTTGTCAAAAGTGCTCCAGCTCTTCTCAGAGACTTTCAGTATTTTCCCTTTTTCAGCCCAGAAGACAATTCCCTGTTTTTACTTCATGAAATGCAACTCATCTCTCAGGTATATTTCTGTAATTGCCTTTGAGAGACTTTCCTAATACGTCCCTTCTCTTCCCCATATTAGATTAGATGGTGGTGTTTCTATAGCAAGTTGTACTGAACCCCTCCCCCATACATTGTACCCATATTTGGTTTTAAATTAATTTTTAAAAAGTCTTCCCCACTAGCCTATAATCTCTGTGAAGTCAGGGTTCATGATATCTTGTTCGCTAAGCACAATTCCTGACTTATAATCAATAATAAATACTTATTCTACTACATCCAAGGGAGATCTCACTAGTTATACTGTCAAGAAAATGTATACCATATTAGATGAGCTTTGACATTACCTTATAATGACTTTTATAAGGTATTTTAAACAATATATAAAGAAACAAAAAACAATATAATAATTAAAATAATCTTATCAAAGGACCAAATAAGGTGTTAACTCCTTCTACTAGCATACTTGGTGCCACACTGAACAATAGTATTCATATATTCAGACTCTCTAGTGAACACCTGCATATGCCAGGTTCTGTACTAGGTACTGGGGAACAGACTCAATAAGATTTTTCAGGTAACTATTATCTGTGCTTTCATAGGGTGTCCATTCTAGTTGGAGTAGACAGATAATAAACTAATAAATGTAAATGAGAAAATTTTATTAAATAAGTGCAAAGAATAAAACACAATAGGACATTATAGCAGAGAAGGGGAGTTATAGGGTTATCAACTGAGAAGATAATATTGGAGTTGTCTTCTGAAAGACAAGAAGACATTAGGGATGATCAGGCAGAGGCAAGAGCAAGGCCTCTTCCCAAAGAGGAAGGTACTATTTTTAAATCTCCATTTATAGATGAGGAAACAGAGACTTAGAGAATGTTAAGTAATTTGTTCAGGATCATGTAGTTAACAAATGTCACAGCCAGACTAGAGAGCCTTTGATTTCACCACCCTCCTGTGCTGCTGCCACTGGCTTTGGCCCTTCCATATTCTTATGACCAGGGTCCTAGGATGGTCTTTGGCTGCTCTCTGTCACATTGAAGTGTCCTGTGACATAAAATTGCCTCTCATTTCCTACTATGTCTCCTCTGTCCTTGGAGCTCCCATTCCTTTATTACACTGGAGCTCAGCTAGGAATTTTAGAGAAAAACAAAAATAATTAATTGAATTCTTACAAAGTTGTGAGTGAAAGCCCTTAAAAAAATGTGTTTTTATTTTAAAGGGGGAATTTTACTCAGGACATGTCCAGGGTTTTAGATTTTTCCCAGAGGTTTTCTGGTATTAATTGTCTCATTTAAACCTCCCTCTCTGCAGTAAATTTATATTCATTATTTAGCACAGGGAACTGATGCTTAAAGAAACTAATATTGGTAATCCCAATATGCCTTTTATTAATGGAAATTCAAATGGGCAGAATGAAGATGATATCATCCCCAGTACAGGAAAGAGTATTTTAGGAATATGGCCTGCTCTGCCTGGGCACATACCAACTCTGTTAGTGCAATCTGGTTTTCTATACTTCCTGGTCAGTATGTGCTTTTCCCTGTTATCAGGACTGTTTCTTCACTAATCCCCACATGTTTTGTGTTGACTCTTCCCTGATGCTGTTGCTCATGCTGCTTCTCTATCACAGGACCTTCTCCCTCATCTTTACCACTTTCTCAAAACCAGGCTTTCCCACAAGACCCTGCTCAAACACAGTGCTGTTATGAGCCTTCCCAACCATGGCTAACAAACTAGAGTCCGCCAGATCAGTCAGGGTCCATGACAAACTGGCTAGTAAAT